>JAVQJS010019254.1:0-11379 GCA_036024795.1 Galaxias rostratus | reverse complement strand
ACTCTCCTAGACACATACACACACACACACACACACACACCCTCTTTCTCTCTCTGTCTCTCTCTCTCTCTCTCTCACACATGCACACACACCGTCTATTTCCCCCCAAAAGCTGATATTTCCAACATCTCTTTATCTTTCCCTCTTTTCCAGTCTCTCTCTCTCTCTCTCTCTCTCTCTCTCTCTCTCTCTCTCTCTCTCTCCTCCCCACTCTGATTTCTCCCCTGCTCTCTGTAATTCCTTAAGCTCTGGTTGTAATTAAACCATAACTCTCTGCTCGGTATGGGTCAGTGACCACAGAACAACAGTAATTCATGTATTGGTCTGCAGGACTAATGGGATGTATGCCGCACACTTTGCCAACGAAGGTCAAGGAGAAAGGCCAACCCCTCTGGAGATGAGTGGTGGGTTAGAGTCTTTTAACGACCCTCGAAACGACCCCAGACCCTGTCCCTGTAATAACACCCTACATCAACTTATAGTGGGTCAACGTGGTAACATTGTAAGGATGTCCATGTGACACATTCACTTGTTTCACTTTTCTTGGCGGATCACTTTTTCATTTGAATCGGATAATTAGGATTAGTAATAATAGATTCAGTCCAAAGAGTAGTTATGTGGAGTGTTCATGTACTTGTGTACAATGTGGATGAGTGAAGTAATGAAAACCAAAAGCAAGAAAGTGAACAGACATCTGCAAATTCTCCAATGTGGTGTGTGTGTGTGTGTGTGTGTGAGAGTGTGAGAGTGAGAGAGAGAGAGTGTGTGCTTTGTGTGACGGATTCATATCAGATTTAGACCACTTCAGTCAGCTATAGAAATCTTTGCACATGTGCCCACACAAATTTGATGTCAAGTGCTGCAGACCCGTCCGGCCACCAAGGCTGCTGATGACAGTGTCTCGCATCGTTTCTTCAACTTAGTTCTGCTTACCCCGAAACACAAGACTCATCCAAAAATGAGCCCGGAAACCGAGAGGAAGCAGTTTGGTTAAAGACACCAGAAAAAGTCACACGCGATTCAAAGGAGCAGCACCTCTCATTTAAATCTCCAAGAACACTCAATGCAAAACGCACAAGCAAATGTCCGGCAGCTCCGCTTGAGTTCGGCAGTGTTTGCACAGACCGGGTTTCCTGCGGGAGGGCGCCGGTCACTGTGGAGCTTCGCACCGCGCCCACATCACACCGGCGGGTCTCACCTGTACCTGACCCGAGCTGGCTCACGTCGCGACTGTTCGGTTCACAAATAAACGACTATGGGGTTTCAGCGCAGTTCAGCGCACTGGGCTGGTTCCGCTGTGAGCGCACGGTCTTCCAAGACTCGTACCCATTCAGTCGCTGCGTCAAAGCGCCATGTGTTTGTTATCTAAAGTGCATGCGAGTTCGAGGGTGCTGCGTGATCAATTTCCTGTGTCATTCGACTCTCAGGCGTTTACCATATAGGGCTCTGAGGAGAGGTTTGTAGGAGGGGAAGAGGAATTGAGAACCGAAGACAGACAGAGAAAGAGAGAGAAAGATACAGTGCGTGTGTGTGTGTGTGTGTGTGTGTGTGTGTGTGTGTGTGTGTGTGTGTTTGTATGGGAGGAGAGACAGAGAGAGAGAGGGTGAGAGATAGAAGGAGAGAGCTAGAGAGACAGATTGAGAGAAAGGAAGAGAGAGGGAGAGACAGAGACAGATAGAGAGAGCGAGACAGAGAAAAAGAAAGAGAGGGGGGGAGGGGGGAGGGAGAGAAAGAGCTACGCTCAAGTCTCAGCTTGCAGACAGATGAGTCGGCGTACAGGAACTAAACCGTGGCGGCTAGAGATAGATTGCTATCGAGCCCACCATCTCTTCTATTAGGTCATTCTCTGTGTACACACTGTGTCAGCCAGAGCAACCATACGTGTCATGTAGCTCTGTCTGTGCCTGCATGAAACATGCAACAGCCAGATAGGGCCGGGGGGAGTCCTTCCATTCAACTTTTCCCCTTCGTTCAAGGCTATGTAAACCAGGCTTAATACAAACGACATGCTATTGAGTATAGACTTCACTGGCGCTTTCATTCCCCACGTAGCACTTCCGTCCCCACCGGGAACGCCTTGAGAGTCGACGTACGCCTCGATTTCTTGGTCTTCCATCTGAGGCGTAGGCTTGAAAAGGAGTCCCTCTCCTTTCCTTACAACGTTCCTTAGGAGGACATGGACACTGAAGCCAGTGAGACTTCCATGAGAACCGAGGGCCCAGGGAGCCTGGTTTGAGACCCGACCCCAGTGTGGGAAGGCGCACTACTGATGTGAGCAAAGAAGGAACCGGGAGTGAGCTGTTTTCTGGACATGCGAGCTTTTGCAGAAGCGATGCTACGCGTGGTCCAAAATCGGAACGAGTAATAACAATGGTGACGTTGAATACCTCAGTGTTTCCACTGTTCCCGACGGCTCATGGTGGCATCCATTGACCTGTGAGATGCAGCTAAGTAAACACTTGAGTAAAATGGTGAGGTTCCCACATAGCATCTAGGGGTGGGTTCCATACACTCTGGTGCAAACTTCCTTCAGTCAATGGAGGCAAGAGCCTAACTGTCAAATGGATCTGAAGTGCTGCTCACCTCGCAGAAAAGCTTTCTCTGAATCGAAACCCTGTCCCAATAAATCATAGGACGCTTTTGACATCAATGAACATTGTGATATTAGACAACCAGTCCAGAACAGCTCAATGCCAAGAGAGACTGAAGTTGTCCCCTCCATTTTCTATAGGCTGCTATGCGTCAATAATATCAGGTCACTTGATTCCAACCATAACTACCAGTTATGAATATGAACACGTAAGAGAGTTATGTCATTTATTGTTCAATGGTAAAATGACTTGTTCATTGGAGTATGGTCCAGATATCATGTTTCTGATTGTGCATTGTAGTTATGTATCCAGTTCCGTATCGGCTATAACCGTGATATCATCTCTGCACAGGACATGTGAATAAAGAGGATAGTGTTCCTGGCAGAGAGTAAGGGACACTAGTGAGATTTGCTTTTATGTTTTTCGTGTCCATTTGCCTTTAATGATGTTGCATAATACGTGTGTGTGTGTGTGTGTGTGTGTGTGTGTGTGTGTGTGTGTGTGTGTGTGTGTGTGTGTGTGTGTGTGTGAGTATGACGCCTAGTTTGAGTTCTCAGGAACAGACTTCTGCATCAATCTTTAATGAAAGGGAAGTGAAGTATTTCAGGGGTTCAAGAAAATTACACAACAGCTGATTGCCTATCTTGAAATTGATTGAATTTAGAGCAAAAGGTCCACAACTATCGTCCACAGTGATCAATAACTTGAAACAACAACAATGCATTTCTTAATTGATTAATTCACTAATTATTAATGTGTTGGCCACACCTTAATCAAACTTTGAAGGGTTTGCACAATAAATTTGAGCACGTGAGTTATGTCTACAAAACCACAAAAATTACTTTCAGACAAAAACATTAGATAAGCTGTGCAGGTTTCTTTTCCTGGCGAGTGCAAGGAGGTACCTGGTTCTTAGTACCACGTCACCTTGACATGGTGCTGCACGGGTCTAGGTCGGTCTTGTCAGCCTATGCGGTTAGATGACTACACACCCGGCTCAACTCACTCACACGGTAAAATCTCATGCCCTTAAAAGGAGTTTTTCATCGCCTACCGTTTCAGTAGAAAAGATTCGCTGCATAGTGCTTCTGTCAATTTGGGGTTGTTTGCGCTCTCTTCTGGTGATAAATAAAATCACTTAGGTGTATTCAATTAAATATTGGATGGTATTGAAAACGCAGTATTTAATATGTAAAACAATCTCTGAAAAAAATGTCAGTCCGTTTTAGACAATTCCTAAAAATTGATTTTTTTACTACGTTTTTACGTTTGTCATTAAACGTTCCGGTTGTGCTACGGTTTTAATTTTCAGGTTTCAGTATACTTTACTCTATTTTATTATATTTAGCCAGAGTTCAGTATTTCATTATTTGAAATTAACTGCAATAGACAACTTTACAACGATATAACGTATTTAACACGTTTCAGGAATGATTGCACAGTAAAAGGGCGGAAATTATATGTTTTGCTCTTGAACGTACGTACATGAGTCTAGAAACGCCCAATTGAACGTATGGACGAATCATATGTATGCAAGGTATGTATCGCTTGTAGGATTGGTCTAATTCGCTCGGCAAATCTATTCCAGGAAGTGTACAGTTTGTTTAGTTGTGAGTATACAGAAAAACTGTAACTACAAGGTTAGCTTTTATACCCTTGTATAGCCAGTTAGTTTTGTCCATTGGTATTTTATAGTTTACACACATTCATCATTTGCCGCTTGCATTGCGTTTTTTTACAAGTTGGACTGTCCAGCCCACAGATAACATTAAAGCCCACAGTAACTTGTGTTATGCTTTTCAGTTCGATTTATTAGTCATGGGAAACACTGAGAGTGTCGTGGTGCAGAAACGGCTGGCCCGGTTTCGACCAGACGAACGCTCAGTAGTGGAAGGGATTTTTGATCGGCTTCAACCTGGTGGGAGCTCTGATGGCGCCCCCGGTAAAGGATCAGGAAAGGTTTTATCTTTTGACATGTTAAAGGTACCAATATACCCGGCCAGGCTTTTGAATATTCCTTCAATCACTAGCTGACCGAATCCACTCTTGAATGTTAAACACACAAGCACAAGATAGTTTCTTTTGCTGGCTATATTAGTTTATTTTGAAAATGTGTTCATTTTACAACATGTTTCCTTCTGTCACTCTAGACATCAATGGGGACCATGGCCTCTGAGTCGATGATAAAGCGAACGTACCAGAGCATGTGCAGTGTAGACCCTGGCGTGCCATCACCCCCTTCTGGTACAGGAACCGTAGCCGGTGTAAGCCGTGAGCAGCTGGTCATCTTTCTGGCAGATATCCTGCGAGGCACTGCAGAGGAGCGTGCGCCCCTTGTCATGGCGATGACACAGCAGGGGTCAAAGCAGGTGACGTGTGTGCAGGTGGCTGAGGTGAGTCGGAACATTCACGGTCCAGCATATCATAACATCAGATGTTGACGTTCAAACACAAATTAATGCGTTAATTCCCTCTTTTGTTACTTTCCATCCACTGTCACAGCGTAATAGGCAACTTATTCTAGTCGAGGTCTCTACAGCACTTCACTTCTGATCTATATGTTTGTGTCATTCTTGTCTATCCCTAATAACCTTTTCTTCCCCCATCCCCTTCACTCAGTTCTTAGAGGAGCTGGTATCTGCTGTAGTTCAGATACTGATACATAGGGGGCGCCTGCAGGGCTGGAAGCCAGACAGAATGGGTGACTGCTCTCTGGGTGTTAAACAGCTGGCAGAGCAGATGTGCTCTGAACTCAAACCCTCAGGTAACCACAAGACCCCTGTTAGGGTTCTTTAAATTGGTCTTCTTTAATCGGAAGAGTACATCTGTAGGGTGCTGGTAGTTATGGATCCATTTTATGGAATATTATTTCAACAAGAAACTGACTGACAACATTGGAAAGAATGTAATGTGCACTCTCAAACATGATCTTTGATTCACAAGTCTACTTGTAGTCAATCTTAAGCTGGTCTTCATATCTGAGCATCGTCCATTGACACCCTCCTCTCTTCAGAACAGCGGAGCTGTGACGTGTCCTGTCTGGAGGACTGGATCTTTAGGGTGTCCCAGGTAGCTACATACCTGGAGATGTTGGTGGCAGAAGGGCTGAGCGTGGGCCTGACCTCCCGGCCGCCCCCCACCCTCCTACCCCCTTGCAGGGAAACCCAGTGGAACAACCTACACAGCATGCTGGACCTTCCCACTCTAATGTTCTTGGCCCCACAGGTGATGAATCAAACACTGGTAGTGAAATGCAACCTCTTTCAAAGAGGAAAGGTACAGATTCTAAATGGATTCAGGCAGTCTTGCACGGTTAAGGTGACTGTGGACAAAGAACATTGTTTTGTTTAGCAACTTAGTCGTTGATATTTCAACATTTCTCCCTTTCCTGCATTGTACATTTCGTGCTCTTTCTGAAGTGTTCATGACTACCCCTTAGCTACCTGACGGTTACAGCGCCCCCTGGAGGCTTCTGTTCTCCACGCGGCTCCATGGCGAGAGCTTCAGCAGGATAATGGGGAACTGCACCAAACATGGCCCCACCGTGCTCGTCGTCAAGGACACAAAGGGACACGTCTTCGGGGGCTTCGCCTCGCACGCCTGGGAGATCAAACCCAAGTTCCAAGGTGAGAGGGACAAGAGGAGATAAAAGATTTCACTTTGTGGTCTACAAATTCACGACTTTCATACCCTGCATTTGTTTGAGTCCAATATTAATTTTCCCATGACCGCTAAATAATGGGGCAAAGTAAAATGCCTCATAGCCATTAATTAGACAAATGTGTGTGTGTGTGTGTAGGGGACTCCAGGTGTTTCCTGTTCACAGTATTCCCCAGTCTGCGTGTCTACACCTGCACAGGTTACAACCAGAACTACATGTATCTGAACCATGGCCTGCAGACCATGCCCAATGGCCTGGTAAGATCCACCTTGACACTCCCTCCTCCTGACTAATACCTTTGAATCGGTTTACTTTGATGTAAATTTGTTTGTTACAAATTATTTAAAACATTTTTTTACCGATGAGCGTGTGTCTGTCTGTCTGTTTTAGGGCATGGGCGGTCAGCATGGCTACTTTGGCCTGTGGCTGGACAGTGACTTCGGGCGTGGTCACAGCCGTGCCAAGCCCAAATGCACCACCTACGGCAGCCCCCAGCTCTCTGGGGAGGAGGAGTTCACCCTGGACTCCATGGAGGTGTGGGGGGTCGGCAAGCCGCCCCAACCGGATAGCGACGACGAGGTCAGTGTCTCACCGTTTGATTAGCCATGCCTGGGGCGAGCTGGGAGGCTGTCCGATTCCAGTCAGACTGGTACACGTCGATCAACCCAGAGGAAAACAACACACACACAAACAAATTTGTTAAAAACCAATGCTATATTTTTCCTGGTTTTATTTCATGAGTTATAAAGGTCATGAAGTACTTTCCATTTACAAGTTTTGAAAAAGCACCTTTACAAGTGTTTGCATCACATAACATTTGTCCTTCTCTCTTTCTTTTAAGAGTTATACTGACATTTCCTTCAGAACTGAAAGTAGCAAGCCATGCGTTGCTACTTTGCGCGTGTTAGCTTTGAACAATAACCTCTCTCAATGTATATATTGAGTTGAATTACAATTTTACAAGACACTGCTTGTCATAGACCTTTTTTGGCAGTTTGCCTTGGAGACACTTCCAGAAATATCTTATTCTCACAATACAACTCCAAGTTTTATTATTGATATAGTTAGCATAGACTCACATCTAATAGGTCAACGCGGTTGCTGTTTAACAGGCGCCGACCAAGAAGAGCATCCTAAATGCGGACCCCGAGGTTCAGGCCATGATGGAGATGACTGGGAAGACCCTTCACAGCCAGGGGCTCAGAGAGCCAGAGGATGAGGAGGACTGAGAAATATAGACAGAAGGATCAGAAGGTCTCTCACTCTGAGAGAACAATGGACCTAAAATGGACCTCGGCTGTATTTATTGGGCTGGTTTCTAGCCAATTCACAGCCTCAAACCTAAATCCTGTTCTCCCAGCGCATTCCACACTGAACCCCTTCAGGAAGATATAGTGTTAATTACAGTATTGTGGTCAGTAAAAAATAATCTACTGTGCTTAGTTGATTTTATGTGTGTGTGTGTGTGTGTACACAACCATGTTTATATATATATATATATATATTATGTTTATATATACATATATTATGTAAAAAGTATATTTATTCAAAATGTTGTGCATTAAGTTATGTGGCTACAATTTATTAAAAAGTCGTCAAATCAGTTGTTTAATGACATTGTGTTTCCGTTGGGGATTAATAAATTATTTTCCATTCCATTTTCCCTCTCTGTCTAGCATCAGCCAGATTTCTTTGCGTATTTTAATTAAATTTCTATGGTGATCATCAACCCACCAGCAGTAACAAGAAATCTCACCTGACTGGAACGCGATCACTCCGTAGAGGTCTTGCATGGGTGTGCATATGGCCCGATGTCACGGGGCCACGCCCACTAGTCTCACATTGTTTCTTTGTCTTATCTTGATTGACTCTCCTTTATTCTAGTTATTCATGACTTCATGACATGAGCTTTGACTTCTGAGTTGTTCAGTGTCTAGTCACCATGTGATGTTGCGTAGATTTGAGCCTTAATGTGTTTGAAAAAAAACAAAAAAACTCAATCACCAGCCATATGAAGCCTTGACAATGGGCAGACTTCACACTTAACAGTTCTCTGTAAATAGAATGATATTGTTTGTTCAGATTTTATCCTAAAAATGTTTATTTGTAATCCAGTCAAATATATTTAACAGTCTCACTCCTGTCAAACAGCCCTTTAACTGAAGCAATTACCCGTTAAACTTCAGAAACCCAGCGTGCTTGCTTTACTTTAGAGCGATTAAGATGGTGATTGTGTACATGTCGGAAACATCGACTATACCTTACTTGGGCAAGCTTTCTTCCTTCAACACTCAACCTTGGCAAGGTTTCTTCTTGCAACATTCGACGCCGACCCAAAATCCGACCCCCAATGAGTTCAGTTCAGGTTGAACCGGGTTGTAAAAAGCACACGCGGCAGATGTGACTCGTACTAAACCCAAATAATGGACCTTGTGGACAGGTGACACAATTTTAGTAAATCTAGTCATGTTATCGTTACATATTCATTTTAACAGAATAACAGAACGATTCAATTTAACAGAATTGCGTCCGTTTTACCTTAAATCAATTTGACTTGTGAATTTAATTGGTCTATGGACTAAATCAAAAACAACTGTGGCCAACTCGCTGCAGTCTTTGCGTAGGGACCCGGGGATTATTACCGCTTTTTGAATAATACATTTCGTTTGATATATTCTTTAACGAAAATGTTTCTACATGTATTAGGTTATTTTCATTGAGACTGCTTTTTTTTTAGTTGCAGGTCAACTCCTGAGGCTAAGACCCTCCCTTTATTCCCACAGATAGTATTTAAAGAAAAGACTTGCCGAGGACACCTCTGTCACTCCTTGCATTCCAGGTCTTTGATTGCACCGCGTCTCCACTCACAGAACTAAGACAACTAGGAAGACATGGCAACTGCAGGAAAGGTACTTATTTGCATTTTCTTTTGTAAACAACATACAGATTTTTAATTTTCTGATGATTATAAATCATTTATTTGTGTTCTGGTAACACGTATGCCATAATTAAAATGCATGTTGAATTGATTATATGTATGAAGTCAAAAGTGAATTGGCGGTGTCAATATATTATGTTTGACTTAAATATTACTAACTTACCTCCCAATGCAAGTTGTAGCTGATAAAGAATGAGCCTATTAAATTGTGTTTAACAGGGATTTGGTCATTTGTGTAGTTGCTAAATACACAAAAATTTAAGTTAGTGGCTAGTTCTCCAAACCTTTGCAATATATGTCCATGCAAGAGGGAGTGATATTATTGTTGCTGGGTTTCAAGTCAAAGTACAAGTTGAATCTAGTATTGAGAAAGAACTTGTTTTGGATGAGTTCCAACAAATGAAACATTTGTGTTCCAAAGTACCCAAATGCATAAACGCATACACACCCCCAACACACAAACACACACAAACTCCAGTGTGGGATCAAGTAACCTCAATGTTTCCTTGGCAGACTATTTGATACTGTCCAGATGTCAGATCCCTGTCTCAATACTTTTCCATTTGTATTTAGTAATGAAATGCTAATTGAACGTGGAACTCTAATGCAATAGTTTTAACTAAATATGTGTTGGTCTATAATAGCAAACCATTTGATTAAGTTTAGGATTAGAATCATATATATATTCTATATATTGTGTTGTTACCAGGTCATCAAATGCAAGGCTGCAGTGGCCTGGGAGCCTAACAAGCCCCTGGTGATGGAGGAGATTGAAGTAGCTCCACCACAGGCCAATGAGATACGGATGAAGGTGAGACACGGCACACACGCGCACACACATACTCAGAATAAAAGATATCCTCTCACAAAGGCGTATTATTTGAGCTGTGATTCTGAGGAAAACGCATTGTTTACTAATGCAAGATATGTGTGCATCAACAACATACCATGGAATCACGTACCAAGTTTAAAACACAAAATAAAGACTTTAAGAGGATTTCTATTTCTATCGAGCCTATTAACTCCCATTTTATATGTTGTTTTCTTCTTTGTGTAGATTGTGGCAACTGGGGTGTGCCATAGTGATTTATACCCTCTATTGGAAGGTAAACACAAAGATGGCTTCCCTATTGTCCTGGGACACGAAGCGGCAGGAATAGTGGAGAGTGTTGGCCCCGGAGTGACCAAGTTCCAGCCAGGTCAGACACACTATAACAGATAGGTTGCTTGGCAACCTGGACATTCACATCGTCGAAACTGGTCAAGTGTACAATTTAGTTGTTACATTTTGAATTTCACTGACGAATGTATGAACTTCTGAACCTCCAGGGGACAAGGTCATCCCTCTGTTCCTCTCCCACTGTGGCGAGTGTCGGTTCTGCACTAACCCAAAGACCAACCTGTGTGAGAAAGGCTGGTAAGCGGACAACCTTTTTCTAATGGTTCACCTTGCTTTGCCTTCATTAGGTTTTGTGTCCACCAGACTTCTTCACCTATAAGGTTACAAGTCTTCTTACCGATTTTGTTCTAAATAAATCCTAGTCCTAACAGCTATACCAGTTTTTTTTACAAAGATAGTGTGAAGCTTTTATGAGCAGAGTAGTATATTTGAAGGATTATTGCCAATGATCATTGTAGGAGACTTCAGTTTGTGTTAATGTTTCCACCGGTCTGAATAAATCAAATTAATAAGCTAAGCCATTGTGCTTATCCTATTTTTTTTACTTCTACTAGGATCAATGAAAGACCCAATGCAATGTCAAGCAAAGACACCCGTTTTACCTGCAAGGGTCAGAAGATACTACAGTTCATGGGAACCAGCACCTTCTCGGAGTACACTGTGGTCAAGCAGATTGCTGTGGCCAAGATCAACCCCTTAGCCCCTCTGGAGAAGGTCTGCCTCCTTGGCTGTGGCGTTTGCACTGGTTACGGAGCAGCTGTCAACACCGCCAAGGTATGTATCCCGCACTTGTTCATTCATCAAAGCCAACATTTCTTAATTAACGGTAATCACTTAGATATTGATACTTCATTAATTGTAAGATTATGCGTGCAAGTCACAAAATGGCGTTCCCTTAGGAGGAAATGGCATGTGCGAGGTTTTATTGGAAGTTTTTGTGGCTACTTTTTCCTTTTTAGGTGGAGCCAGGGTCCACATGCGCCGTCTTTGGCCTTGGGGCTGTGGGCCT
>JAVQJS010019207.1:0-11338 GCA_036024795.1 Galaxias rostratus | reverse complement strand
CACTCAGACTGGGTGTTGTGTTTGATGCTGTCACTCAGACGGGGTGTTGTGTTTGATAGCTGCCGTGGTATCACTCAGACTGGGTGTTGTGTTTGATAGCTGTCACTCAGACTGGGTGTTGTGTTTGATAGCTGTCACTCAGACTGGGTGTTGTGTTTGATAGCTGCCGTGGTATCACTCAGACTGCGTGTAGTGTTTGATAGATGTCGGTCCATTGTTCAGTCTATGATAGATATTGGTGACCTAATTGTGTAAAAGCGCTTTGAGTGTCTTGACAAAGCGCTTCCAACTAAATCAAATGCATTATTATTGTTATTATTATTATTATGAGTTACTCGGTAGAGCGTACCTGGCTGGGGGTCTGGCACCACGAAGGCGTTGAGTTCCACCTCGTTGCTTGGCAACGTCACCTCCACGCTCTCGCCCGCCGACACCACCAGTTCGCGCGCTGCCACGGAAACGGAGACGACAATGGGTGTTAGAGGACCGGAAGGACGGAGAAGCCTTTCAACGTTCGCTTCCCACCGGTAATATTTACGGTAAATACTATTTGCGGTGTAAACATAGCACTGATTTATGAAGGCACATCCGAGGGTAAAGGGAACAGAAGCGTTGGTCTTTTCAGTGAAGTACTCGCTCGTCTGAAAACATTCATGTGGCTCATCCTACCTTCTACCACTAAGCCCTGATCAGCAACCTCGTTAATGAAAAAACTCCAACTCAGCTGTAAGCAACGATATATTTTTAATTATGACTTCTAAAGTAACTCATCCGTATAAAAGATCTGTATGGGATTCATCCATGCATTTTGTGTTGCAAGGCCAGGAGTCGATGGAGGTCAGCTCAGTAGAAGCAAATGTCTACGGTCAGACAGGGAGATATGAGACAGGGAGATCAAAGACAGAGAGATATGAGACAAGGAGACCGCAGACAGAGAGACCGCCGACGGGGAGACCACACACAGAGAGATATGAAACAGGGACACTACAAGACAGGGAGATATGAGACAGGGAGACCACAGACAGGGAGACCACACACAGAGAGACCGCAGACAGAGAGACCGCAGACAGAGAGACTGCAGACAGAAAGACCGCAGACAGGGAGATATGAAACAGGGAGACCATACACAGAGAGACCACAGACAGGGAGACCGCAGACAGGGAGATATGAGACAAGGAGACCACAGACAGGGAGACCGCAGACAGGGAGACCATACACAGAGAGACCGCAGACAGGGAGACCACAGACGTTTCGCTCCCGGCCGGTCTTACCCGCCTGAGTGGGTGACGTGGTCGCGGCCGGAGTCGGGGCGGCGGCGGTGGTGACGGCGGCGGGCGGAGGAGCGCTGCCGTTGGAGGACGTGGCGTGGCCCGGGTCCTCCACCGTGGGGTTCTGCTGGGAGAGCTCCGACCCGCCGTCGCCGCTCCTGTTTGGGCTCTGGGTGTCGTCGGCCACGGGGACAGGGACAGCCGGGGTTGGAGGAACTGCCGCTGAAGAATTGAAACCTCCCTGCGTGAATATATAAGAATCATATCATAACACAATGTTTTATCATGTTATAACACTACGAGATCAAATTTTGGTGGATTATTTTCCTTCAAAAACTCACTGTGACAAACAACTCAAACCAATTATGCGTCACTTTTGTTTTAAAAAAAGTTCCTCGTCTTGACTTTAATCAACGTTTTTGATGAAACGGCTAGCGAAAGGAAGGAAGGAAGGAAAGGGAGGAAGGGGAGGGGGGAAAGAGCAACAGAAGAGAGACGCATTCCACCGACTCACCGTCGTGCCGAGGCGCCCGCCGCTCCCCGTCTCTGCAGGAAGCCCCCGCCGAGGCCTGGCCCTCCTCCTCACGGCGGCGCCGCCGGCGACCGGGCCCTTGGAGAGGTGCTGCAGGAGCCCCAGGGACTCGCGGTGGGGCTGGGGCAGGGAGGAGATGGCGCAGCCCCCCCCACCCCGCTGCGGGGGCCGGGAGCAGCCCAGGAGCACGCAGCTCCCCCCCAGGCTCCACACGGCGCTGCAGAACGGCTTCAGGCAGCACGTCTCCCAGCACGTCGCCCCGGCCCTCCCGCTCGCTAGGGGGCGCCAGCCCAGGCCGATCACGCTGCTCCAGTGGATCCCCAGGACGCCGCCCGTCACCCGGCAGATCTCCGCTGACACGCCTGGGGGGTGGCAGGGACGGTGCTGTGTGTCAGTGAGGGAGGGGGGGCTCTCAATAAACCAGTAAACGTTATAATAATAGTAATAACAATGCATTTTATTTAGTTTTAAGCGCTTTATCGAGACACTCAAAGCGCTTTTACACAGTTAGATCACCAATTTATACCATACGTTGAACAATGGACTGACAGCTACAAACACTACACCCAACGATGATTTGCTGAAGATGAAATTCCTTTGTATTTGATGCATTGATTTAAAAAAAAAAAAAAAAAAAATTGCAGACTTTAAAGGCTCATCACCAGCCTAAAACGATTGCAAGGTAAAAAAAAATTGTAGCTTTGTTCTACCATCAAATTGTAAGGCAAGTAGTTGTTTGCCCCATGGTGAAAACCGGTCTGCATTTAGATTAAAGTCGTGTGGGTTTTCCAATGTGCGCCGTTGCAGGTTAGCGAAACACTGATAACCGTTGCCGTATCGCACTTCCTGGTCAGTCGCTTTCTATGTGAGCTACGATCCGTGTTATCACACTCCCTGACAAGTAAACACAATCAGTGGCCGAGACACAAAACAAAATGGCTCCGCACAGTATGCATAGTGTTATCTGTCCTGGTCAAATCATAACATAATATTATTTGAAGAGGGTTGACGCAAAGAGACGGCCCCTATGTCAACGGAAAAGCCGTTCTCCTTGGAAGGGCCTTGCGCAGTTCGCAACGCGCCATCTACCCTGGTGATATCACAACACTATGGAAACACACTCTCCTTAGAAGGGCCTCCAGAAACCAAAACGTCCCGACGACCCTGTCGGGCCCCTGGCCCCCTCGGAGAGCACCCTCTCCGCGACTGTGGTTCCCACGGAAACAGACTGTGAGGAAAAACCACGGGATGGCTATCGGTGTAACCGGAGCCTTTGACGCAGAGAGCGACTCCTTTGGGGTGCTGGGAGAGAAAGCAACCCCCCCCCCCCCAACACCCCCGCTGGCCTCCGCCTGGGCCTCCCCTTTCCCCCGCTTCACGCAGGGTGCTCCTGACGGCCCCACAGAGCCCCCATTGTCCCAAACCTACATTGTGACCTACCAAGCTTGCGCACATCCGTCACCCAGAGAAAACAGCCATTCACACGCGGGGGGGGCACAACGTGTCACAGACACAGACACCCACCCCGACGACAGACCCTTCCAGCCCGGAAACGTCCCCGACCAAACGCGCCGTGTCGAACGCTGTGCCCAACTGTCAGACACAACAAAGAGAAAGCGGTAGGAGTCAATGTTTACAAAGAAACACCCAAAGCGATCGAGGGATCCAACGACGAACCTGGCCTCCAACCTGGAATCATCGTTCTTTTTCTATAACAACGAACGGTATGGGAAACAAAACATGTAAACCGAAATCATCAAAACGACCAGAACCCCACCCCGACCCCCGCACCCTCCGCGTTGATAATCCCACGGCCTGTGTGTTGTTGAATTCTAGCCACTCTGCGGGTGGCTAGCCTTACCTCCGGCCGGGGACAGCCCACAGCAGTAGGTCAGCCACAGGCAGAGGAGGGTCCTTCCCAGGCACTTCAGGAGGGAGCAGGACATCTATAACAACGTAGGAGGGGGAGACTAGTGTGAATGGCAGTTTGGTACAAACAAACTCTACATGACCAGTATAACCTAATATTTAAAACATGGCAGACCACAATAACCTAATATTTAAAACATACCACACCATTATAATATAGTATATAAAACATTCAAGACTATTAAAATGCAACGTTTAAAACATGCCAGACCATTATAATATAACATATAAAACATGCCAGACCATTATTATGTAACATATAAAACATGGCTGACCATTACAATATATTATTTAAAACATACCAGACCATTATAATATAGTATATAAAACATACAAGACAATTACAATGTAATGTTTAAAACATACCAGACCATTATAAGATAATATTTAAAACATACAAGATCATTATAATACAGCATTTAAAAACATACCAGACCATTCTAATATAACATGTAAAACATGGCAGATCATTCTAATATAACATATAAATCATACCAGACCATTGTAATATAACATATAAATCATACCAGACAAATCTAATATAACATATTAAAACTACCAGACCATTCTAATATAAGATTTAAAACATACAAGGCCACTTGGTTTAATGGCTGAAGCGTGGGTCTCTACAGTGCGTCAGCAGTGAACAGTGGAAACGCCATGAACCTAAGAGCTCAACCAGCCATACGTAGACCTCAGCAAACACCACGGGCTTTTACATGGCAAACGGGACGGACTCTCCGGCAGGAACACAAACACCGATCGCACATAAAGGCGCGGCGCTGAGGTCAACCCGGGGTCGTCCCGCGGCAATCACCTTATCTCCGGGTCGGCTGGCGGAAGCGGGGGGTTCGAAAGGAGGGAGGGAGGGAGGCGCTGTGCCTAGGTGGGCAGGGAGGTGCGGCGAGGCGACGGCTGAGGACGGGTGGATGGCGGCGACCCGGTGGAGAGCTTCACCATGGTACTCTCTGGGTCCACAGCTTACAGCTGCAGATGACGCTGTGGATCACACCGCATTCCATTACATCCTATTACCTTCCATTCCATTACATTCCATTACATCATATTCCATTCCATTCCATTACATCATATTACATTCCATTAATTTACATTCCATTACATTAATTTATATTCCTTTAGCAGACAAATGCTTTTATCCAAAGCGACTAAGAAAAAAATCTCGGCTACATCAAGGTGAAAGGGGGAATGTTAACCATCAACTATTAGCCACAAACTTGTCTGGTAACATATTTGGTTCGACAGACTAACCACACAATGCTAAAAAGATACTAAACTAACAAAAGCATTAAAACCAAAAGTCAAATTTTTGTCAACTAAAGAGAGACCAGATTAATATACTAGACCAATAAACCAACTAGATTAATAATTGCATGTCTTTGCTGAATGTTTTATCTGTGATTTTATTAATGGACAAGCAACCCATCAGACAATATTCATAAACTTGTCAGTTAAAGTTTATAATTTTAATTATAACTTAACCGAACAAAAATAAATGATGACAACGTCAGACTCAACTCTAAACGACAGCTAAAGAGGTTAACAAGACTAAAAATGCAGCCATATTTACCTCTACAGTATACATTTAACGTTAACTCCAAATGAGACTAGAGGAAATGATCGTTTACACGGGATGGACGATTACCAAATGAAACAGACAGAAAGCAATAAAAAAAAATTAGAAAATAAATGTTTCTGTTTTTAAGCACACCACGCCAATAAATAATCGAATGATCTAATCTACAATATCATGAAGAAAACGAACTGCAGCGCCATGCCCACCGCGCAGACCTTTTCTTACAGGAAGTCTTAAAATAATAAAGAGGGACAGAACATTCTGTACAATGTTGTATGATTTTCATTGTTTGGATTAATAGCCACATCAAAGATCAGTCACTGTTTACAGCAACGTCTGCAGGATGCGACGTGACCTTTATACTGAAAGGAGTGTAATTATCCATATAAAATGTCCACATGATCACAGTGACTAGTCAAGCCAACAGCAAACATGATCACAGTGACTAAGCAAGTCAACTACGAACCTGCATGATGTGAATCATTCTTTGCCTCTATAACCGCAGTCAAAATGTCAGCGTTCCATCCAGCCTCTGGTCGAAAGTTGATTAAAGTTAACGCATAAAAACCACCCAAAAAAAAAAAAAAAACTTTATTGTATGTGTTCAAATGAAGATTTGATTCTACCTATTGGACGTAAAATCTAAAATTCCTGGTTAAATTCTATAACATCAACTGTTTTCACTACTTTAATGTTCCGATTACAGGTGCGAAATCGACTCCGTCGACAAAAATCTGCACAGCTCGGTTGGCCCACGATTACTCAGCCGTGCAACTACTTGGATTAATACCTCTTGCCTACCATTCACCTTCGGAAATAGCCTGATAGTAAGACCCGAGAAATACGCAGAAAATGATTCAACCTTTTATGTAACCTTCTTAGATACAACCCTTTAGATGCGTATCCCCCCACCCCACCCCCGTTCCTTCCACCTATTCCTTCCTCCCACTGTCTCTCATTTAGATGACAGTTTAGGAGCGTTGTAGCACTCTCTCAAATGACACACTAACCCTGGATTCACATTTCTGGCTAGAGCCCTTATGATAACAACGGAGGTAGCGGATATTCCCATTACAATTGCTAAATTTCAGTAGTTATTGGTGCATTTCACACCAACCCACGCATGCAAAACATTTCAGTTAACGTGCGACTCAATCGGCTTTATGAACTATTTTACTTTTGGCTGCATTATTATCCGAGCAATACCAATTGAAGTTTAATTGAGTTTTTTTTTTTTTGTTGCAATGCGATGATCGGTAGCACGTACCAACCAAGGTGGGATAGTCAAAATAGCCTTATCAATTTGGCTACGTTTGTGGCAGAACTAACTCGAATGAATGCCACCTCGTACATAAAAACAAAAAAACAATAGGTTGGCATAACAACATATGTCACGTTAACAAGTAGTCGATCCTTATAATCCAGGATCGCTCCACGTCATACGCACCTTCGTGTTACCAGCTGTTGACGGGCTCTCCTCCAGTCCTGGGAACATCAACTGATGCAGATCGCGGAACTTGTGGGTGTCATCATTGCGTAAACTGACAGTTTAATTAAACTTCCATTCCCATTCATGCAAACACTATAATTGAGTTCGTCGATCGTGTGTTTGTGGCTATATCCTCGTAAGCATTTCCTATTTGGGTCAGCGCTTATTTTTCATTCACTGCTTGGCCGATTGCACCTTCACTCGGAAATAAACCTGGATGTAATTACATTCATCACTTCCGTTTTGGACCAATATAGTAAATATTTATTTTATCGTAGTCACAAAGTAATAAAGACACTGTTTTAAACACAAATCTTTATATATCACATCTAGTACATAGTGATACGTAGATTTGTTAGAACCATTTTTTGTGGAGGAATATGATCATATATTTTTTTCGATTAAGTAAATAGTCACGTTCAAACGTTTCAAAAACATCAACCAAAATGGCGTCGTTGCTACCCAAAGAGCTCTCTTACGATTGGCTTAAAATTTAGTTTGAACCATGTTGATTGGCTCTTGAACACTGTTTTGCCAGCTTTCCAGTGCGGTGGCTAGTTTCCGCGCGTGGAGTACAGAAAGAATACCATTTCGGAACTCAAAGGGCACAGAAAGTGAGTTCTTATTATATTATTGACTATGAAAGTTTAGCCAGCTTTACAATTTCCCGCTACCCTACGCAGCATGCTTTAGTTACAGGCATCTGACATGCGCAGGTTAGGGTTTGGACTTGAACGTATTTTGTTAACTCAATGTTGTTTCTGAACAGGGATGATGGCGGAAAGTATGTCCGTTGTGATGTGTGAAAGTGACGTCTCAAAAGAGGACGACAATGGTGAAGGGGTTGGAGGAGAGGGAGGAAAAGATAGTCAAAATGGTTTTACTGATGCCCAAAAAGATATTCTGGAACGTTGCCTCCATGCACTCACACACGCCAAAAACGACAGCCACATGCTAGCTGCTCTTCTACTGGTAACATTCAAAATCCTACCTATAGCCTCTCATTTGTGACTTATTCATGTAGACGACATGGACGTTTGCTGCAATGTAATTGTTTCTACTCCCCCTCCCTCCCTCCCTCCCTCCAGATTACGCGCTTGTGTCCAGCAGGCCAGCTAGAGAGTTCCACGTTGCGGCGGATCTTCGAAGCAGTGGGCCTAAACCTTCCAGCACGCCTGCTGGTGACTGCGGTCAGGGCGGATGACAGCACTGGGTTACCCCCGGAGGAGCTTCTCTCCCTGGGCACTGCTTTGCTGGCAGCTCTGAGCACTGACCCAGAAATGGCCTCTCACCCTCAGCTTCTCACCACCATCCCTTTGCTGCTAGGGCTTCTGGGGAACGGGTCCACCTGGAGCCCACAGAAATCGGGACAGATGCAAACCCAGAGTGGACAATCAAGTCAGGACCAGAACCAGTTTAAACAACGGAAAGATTCTGAGACATCGGGAATCGATCCCCCCAGTCAGCGTGCGGACGCTAAGATCCAATCGGCTGGAAATTCGAGCGCATCGCGGGACTCAAAGAGCTCTGAGGTACCGTCAGACGAAGGTGTGTTTACACGCGTGAACGGAGCGGCGCCGTCTCCCCAAACAAACGTGGCGACCCAACTGGACGAAGCCGTGGCCGCCGACTGCTACCAGGTACTGGCCGCGGTGTGCGCCTTGGCATGGGGCCCCGACCAGCTCCTCTCCAGGGGGGCTGTCCCCGCCCTCTTTCAGGCCCACGAGCGGAACCAGACCTTCAGTCGCGAGAAAGGCCTTCCCCTGCTTTGCCGTCTCCTCTCCGGTAGAACCAGGGACAAGGCCTGGAAGAAACACCCTGCCGAACTCCTCTCTTTGCTTATCAGCGTCTCGGGAGATTTCTGCCGAGCCGGCGACCAGACTAGGCTGGAGACGTGTGCCCAGCTGGCGCAGTTCCTACCTCCACCAGGTGGGGTGGTAGAGAGCGCGGAGCTGAAGGCCACTGTGGGCGCTGTGTGGGGGGTTTTACGGCCTATGCTGCAAGCTAAGCTGACCCCGGAGCGGCTGGGTCAGGTTCTGGTTTTGAGTGCGTGCCTGCTGGATTTGTTTGGCTGGGAACCCGTGGGCCCGCCTAAGTTCTGCTGTCTGCTCGTTAACCGGGCCTGCGTCGAGGTGAGGATGGCGTTGGAGGAGCCGCCGGGGACCGGCCTGAGCTCGGAGCTCCGCCAGACGCTGACGGCCTGCTATCGCATCATGGAGGCCGCCATGGAGCAGGCCTGCAACCACAGCGTTTTCCTGAGTGACGCCCCGCCACCGAGCGTCATTACGGGGCTAAGTCTCCAGCAGAGCAGGCAGGTGTTGAAGGTGCTGGAGGAAGCGTTCTCTGCCATCATCTACTACCTGCAACAGGTCAGGAGACGGGAAGAAATATATTTTTCTCTTTGCTCTTGAGTGATTTGTACTTTGTGACAACAAATAAATGACTTCCAGGTCATGTTACCCGATTTTTAACCCCTCGTTGTTTATCACGTTTTTCAAGGTTGAGCCGAGTCGCTATGGCGACCCTTTCGTCTTCGCCACGTTCCGCTCCCTGTGCTCCTGGCTAGCGGAGGAGACTTCGTTTCTGAAGGAGGAAGTGACCGCCCTGCTTCCCTTTCTGATTGGCTACGCCCGGAGTCATTTCCTGGGGGAGGGCTCGGACCAAAGCCTCTCCGATTGGATGTCGGAGATGTCAGTCGGAGAGGCGTCTCAGGGTGCTGGGACGTGGACTGGCGGAGATGCTCTGAGGTAAAGTTGACAGAGGGGTTCAACTTTGAGCTTTATTTAAAAAGTGGAAGGCAGCCATTCCCATGCAAAAGAGGAACCTTTTCCATGGTGGAATTAATTCCAGCTGTCACAGTGTTCTGTGTGGGTGGGAGGGCAGGATATTGGAATAATACCACTCAAAAGGTTTGTTTGCCCTGTGATGGACCGGCAACCTGTCCAGGGTGTACTCCGTCTCTTGCCCTATGTCGGCTGGGATAGGATCCAGCCCCCCCATCCAGCCCCTGCAACCCTGCATAGGATAAGCAGTTCTGATAACGGATGGAAAATATTTGTTAAGGATTTTGTATAGCCCACATGCTCCTTAATTGAGTTGATGCCACTTTCACAGTTCCTTTTTATTTGTCTCGCAATGGAGAATTTTTCATTGTTGTAGCAAAAAGAGGACAGCGACTCTACTGTGCCTCTCTAGAGCTCTAGTGCCCCATGGAGTGAATCATAATCCTGGCTCCTGTTGTGGGTGGGTGTGTCCGTGGTGTCTGTCTGTCTGTCTGTCTGTCTGTCTGTCTGTCTGTCTGTCTGTCTGTCTGTCTGTCTGTCTGTTTGTTTGTTTCAGTGCCTTATTGGCACGGGGCTAAAGGCTAGGACCCGGCCATGCTGTGGTAGCATGAACCACACGGTGGTGTTCACTAACCAGCGGTGTCCCTGGCAACTTAAAGTTTAAGTATCGGTGACGATAGTGCCGCGCGACCCTTTAACAAGGCCCTTTGATACCTCACGTTCAACACTCTCTCTCTATATCTCTCTCTTTTCTCAGTCTCTGTCTCAGTCTCTATGTCTTTCTCTCAGTCTCTATGTCTTTCTCTCAGTCTCTGTCTCTTTCTCAGTCTCTGTCTCTCTCTCTCAGTCTCTGTCTCTCTCTTTCTCCGATACCTCACATTCAACTCTGTTTCTCTCTCTCTCAGTCTCTTTGTATCTCTCTCAGTCTCTATGTGTCTCTCTCGTTGCTGATGGTCCGTGGCTCTGGTCCTCCAGGTACCTCCTGCCCGCTCTGTGCCACCTCTCGGCGGAGGACGGCCCCAGGAAGGCGCTCCTCGCCGCGGACGCCCCGGCCCTGCTGGTGGACTTCCTGACCCGAGGATGGGGCTCCGTGAGGGGGGGCGGCGGCGTCAGCTCGGCGGCGGGGGCCAGAGATCCCGGCATGGAGACGGCATGCTCGGCGCTGCTCAACTTCGCCGTGACGGAGCCGGAGCGAGTCAGGTAACCGCGGGTTACAAAGGACACCGATCGGAGGAGAGGCCTTTGAATGGCGTTCACCATTCCAGGATCTAATGGTTCAAAGTTCAAAGTGTTTTATTTGTCAAGTGCACAGTATAAAACGGGATCCTTCAAATACATTCTTATGACATGACAGGCAGCAACTACGTAGAACAGAGACAAAATATAAACACAAAACAAAGAAAAGTAATATAAAAAAAATTACGAAGATATACATAATTAATACAGATGGGGGACATGGACAGTGAGAATTGGAGTGCTCATCATCATCTTCATCCGCTTATCCGAGGTCGGGTCGCGGCGGCAGCAGTTTCAGCAGGGCTTCCCAAACTTCCCTTTCCCGGGCCACATTAACCAGCTCTGACTAGGGGATTCCAAGGCGTTCCCAGTCCAGCGTTGAGATATAGTCCCTCCACCTGGTCCTAGGTCTGCCCCTCGGCCTCCGCCCAGCTGGACGTGCCTGGAACACCTCCCTAGGGAGGCGGCCAGGTGGCATTCTTACTAGATGCCCGAACCACCTCAACT
>JAVQJS010019194.1:0-11336 GCA_036024795.1 Galaxias rostratus | reverse complement strand
ATATATATATATATATATATATATATATATATATATATATATATATATATATATGAATATATTGTCGTCCACCAAACCTAAACAATGGAATAAAATAATATTTTCAGTGTCACTTGTGAAATACAGAGTCCATACATTGTTCTTGAGGTAAACGTTGGCCTTCTGCTCCAGGAGGAGAGGGATGAACTGGTGGCTCTTCCTCTCACACGCATAATGGAGAGCAGTGTTGCCTTTCTGGTATACATACATACACACACACAGAGAGGTAGAGAGAGACAGAGAGAGAGAGAGAGAGAGAGAGAGAGAGAGAGAGAGAGACAGACAGACAGACAGACAGACAGACAGACAGACAGACAGACAGACAGACAGAGAGAGAGAGAGAGAGAAAGACAGACAGACAGAGAGACAGAGAGACAGATTACTCAATTTAGTTTAAAATAAGAAAGTAAAATAAACTAAGAAACAGGACATTTCAGACCAAGAATGCTCTTATTATTCTCAGCAGACTACTAAGTAAGACCATTTACTGGCTATGTGGTTATCTACATACAATGCAACATTTCATTGCATGGTTTTAAACTCTGGTATCCAGCTCAAAAAAGAGGCTTAATCATTCTACATGAGGTTCTGTTGTCTGCTTTAGAAGATGGTTCCACTATTCTACATGAGGTTCTATCGTCTGCTTAAGAAGATGGTTCCACTATTCTACATGAGGTTCTGTCGTCTATCAGAAGATGGTTCCACTCACGTGATCGACTGCGTTCACGTCGACGCCACTGCTAAGAACCAGCTTCATCAGGGCAACGTTCTTCTTCTGCTTCTCCACCTGTTCAAAATGACACACGACTACATAAAATCACGAGGGAAAGACACATTGCGATTCCATACGATTAGTGCAGTACCATGATGATGTCAGTACCGTAACATAATGAGGTATTAGTACAGTGTCAGTACTGTAACATGAGGAGGTATTAATACAGTCTCAGTACCGTAACATAATGAGGTATTATTACAGTGTCAGTATCGTACCATGAGGAGGTATTAGTACAGTGTCAGTATCGTACCATGAGGAGGTATTAGTGCAGTACCATGATAATGTATTAGTACAGTGTCAGTACCGTAACATAAGGAGGTATTAGTGAAGAACCATGATGATGTCAGTACCGTGACATAATGAGGTATTAATACAGTGTCAGTACCGTAACATAAGGAGGTATTAGTGCAGTACCATGATGATGTCAGCACCGTGACATAATGAGGTATTAATACAGTGTCAGTACCGTAACATAAGGAGGTATTAGTACAGTACCATGATGATGTCAGTGCCGTAACATGAGGAGGTAGTACAGTGTCAGTACCGTAACATGAGGAGGTATTAGTACAGTGTCAGTATCGTAACATAATGAGGTATTAATACAGTGTCAGTACCGTAACATAAGGAGGTATTAGTGCAGTACCATGATGATGTCAGCACGTACCATGATGAGGTATTAGTACAGTGTCAGCACGTACCATGATGAGGTATTAGTACAGTGTCAGTATCGTACCATGATGAGGTATTAGTGCAGTGTCAGTACCGTAACATGAGGAGGTATTAATACAGTGTCAGCACGTACCATGATGAGGTATCCTATGAGCAGGATGGGCATGAGAATGGCTATCATCAGATAGTCCAGGAGGGAGAAGGTTCTCTTCGCCACATAGTGGAGACTTGTCCTCTGTTTCTAAAGAGAGACAAAGAGACATAGGCATAGAGAGACAGAGACAAAAAAAGACATAGACAGAGAGACATAGAAGGAGTGATATAGATACAGAGACACGCAGAGACAGAGAGACAGAGACAGATGCGTAGAGACAAAGGCATAGAGAGACAGAGAGACAGACAAAAAAGACAGACAGAGAGACATAGGAGAGATATAGATACAGAGACACAAAGACACAGAGACATAGGCATAGAGACAAAGAAACATAGAGAGACAGAGACACAGAGAGACATAGGCATAGTGAGACAAAGAGACACAGAGAGACATAGACACAGGGAGACACATAGAGACAGACACAAAGACATAGACACAAAGAGACAGACAGAGAGATAGAGACACAGACGCAGAGAGACAGACACAAAGACATAGACACAAAGAGACAGAGACATAGATATAGACACAGAGAGACAGAGACACAGAGAGACAGGGACATGGGCATAGAGAGACAGAGAAATAAGACACAGAGACACGCCATGCAAGGCGCTTCACGGATCTACATTGAGAGCACCTCAGGGTACAAGTGCCTTGCTCAAGGACACTTCGACACGAGGAGCCGGGAATCGAACCGCCAACCCTGGGATAGGTATCCGGCCCGCTCTGCTTCCTGAGCACCAGAGAGAAACAACAACATGCTTCCTCTCCGCCTGTGAGATTCTCCTCCAGACATGCTGGGCAGACGGCCCCCTATTCATTTCCTATAGACTTCAGAGAGGAAATAGCTTTGGCTATTTCTCGTTGGCTAGCCGCTCTCCTACCCTCCCCACTTTGTAGGTCATATAGCAGATATAGGCATAAACCACAAAAAACAAAAGAGTGAAAGCGCAACGAAATAAAATGTTTTTTTATCTTATTTATGTTAACACCCCAAAAAAACAACTGTCTTTTCTTCCACTAAAGTAGTATAGGCTATTTATTCTCCCTTGTTTCATTCCTAACGGTGCGCTCGACAATTAGACTGGAAAAGTAGACAAGCGCTCAAAAAGTATCACGACCCGATTTCTCATTGGGCAATACCTTGTTTCTGATGGCAACGTCGGCTTTGTTATCCAACAGGTACTGGATCGTCTTCACGTTGCCGTGGCGACAGGCAGCAAGTATGGGGGTGTCTCCGTAAACCGCGTCTTGAACGTTGAGATTCTTCCCGTCGTCTTTGAGCAGCTGGTGCAGTTGACGCACATCGCCATCGTACGCTGCTTGGCACGCCGGCTGGAAAGACAAAAGTGTAACCAGTTATACTAGAACTGAGAACGTGTGACCCTTCAGGCTATATCGTACAATGTTTACTAAGGGATTCATATGGAATGTATGAAACAGATTGTTGAAAACAGTTTGAAACGCTTCCTGTATGAAACGGCCCCTTGCTCTTTCTATGCAAGTATCCACACGTTCTTTGGCGTTTTCGTCAGGCATCAATGACAATGCATTTGTTCGCACGTGCCAATCGTCACACAGGCCTCTTTAGGAAGAACTTACAATACTTTGCCAAACTCCGGGATAAAACATTATAGCATTAAGCAAGTCATTCCCTGGCTGGAAAAAGTTTTCCTTTATCATAGTAAATGCACAATGTTTTTGATGCTTAAAAATATCCAGTTACAAATTATAATTACAAATTATAATTACAGGAAGAGAACAAAGAAAACGAAATTTGCTGTTTCGCAATGCTGGCCTTTCCATAACATGAACAGTTAAGAAAGAACATAAGAATGCAATCCAGCTTCGGTAACGATTAGGACATTTGTCAATTACCCCTTGAAATATTTATCGAAACTGTTCCTTGGATTAGACATCCAAGCGTTATGACGCAGGTTATGAGGATGAGAGTTCCAATCACACTTTGAATTAGCGATATAATGAGGCGTCATTAGAATATAGATTGAAAAAAAAAGTGAAACATTCCTAAACTATTTTCACAACAGACATTCATTTTTTTCAATTGGTTGATTGTACAGTGGGTTTCAACAGCATATTTCTAAGATAGATGAACCTGATAACTCATAAGGAATTGTTAAAAGAATGGGGTTAAACCAGAATTAGAAGTTGGGATATCCCAGCAGTTATGAGCAAAGACAATCATACAGAAACTATTTCGCCATTGTGTAACGCAAGTTGTTTGGAGACACACATGCAGTCGATACAAACCAATAGAAGTTGATGCCATAGCTGTAGCCTATTCTACATTAAATGCCGGGAAACCGAGACTAGTCTTTCAACAGTAATGAAATGTTAGCATACCTCTGAATACACCATCCCCATGACTGATTGTCGTCTGTGTTTTGTGATGACGTAGAACCGAGAGGAAGTACACACACCTGATCCGCCACGCTGGACCAACCACGTTGAACGAAAGGGTCCGTTCGACTTGAAGAGATTTTTTTCAACTTATAATCTAAACCTATGTAAATTCAACCAAAAAACAGCCAGCAGTTAACGTTGACTTGAGAACAAAAGTAAAACAACGTCAACTCGGTATGGTATTACCTATTGCAGTGACGTTGCCTGTTGCGTTATGGATTTCACTACTCTTCTTGGAAAGACACGCCCCTCGAGCGCTAGGATTGGCAAGGCGCCAATTTGCTTGCGCTGTTTTGATTGACAGAGTAAAGTTTTTTGTGCTTTTCATTTAGTTATCTTACATTATAAACCATAAAGGGAAATTTTGGATTGAGATTAGGAACAGGTATAAAAGTGTGAAATTACGGTTAGGATTAATATTATGGGGATAGGAATAAAAAACAAGGATTCTTGCGCGGGAGCATGAGCATTATGGAAAGAAACTAAAACACGAATTGTAACACACTCTAACTGTAAACATGGCTCGGCCATAGCAACGTTCTGTTAGCGAAGTGACAATTTTGAGTGAGAAAGATGCTTCTATAAATCGTAGCGTTTAGTTGTAACCCCAAACGAGTTAGACGAGTGTAGAGGCTTTGATTTCCTTCAGATTTCCACTCTGATATAAAGCGAAAAACAGACAGACAACTTTGTTGAAATAAGTTGTTGGTTTTTGTTGTTGTAATGCCTTTCAAAGATGCCAACATTAACTTTTAATGGAAGTTAAACGTTGCTTCCCTGTCTCAACTATCATCCGATCAGAAGGCCTATACCTGCACCTATTACGTTACGAGCAAACTTAACAAAACTTAGTAACTGCAAACACTGGTTGGGACTCCTTTGGGGACTGTCTAAACATGGGGTTTCATTACTCGTTGTGAGATATGCGTACAACTTAGGCTCGCATGTGGTAATTTGACCTGATGTATAGCCTATGATGTCTGCATTGTTCTGTTCACCTCCCTCGTCCAGTAAAATAAATGGTTCGTTGGTGTGTTCATGCCATCTCAACGTGGCCTTTTTAATATTTTTTTTATAGGCTATACATAATTTTCATCACAGGTGTTTGAAATTGCAACATGTTAAAAATCCTGGTTATAGCCTATTAACTTGAAGTGAATATTGATAGCCAGTACCATAGCTCTATTGTAAAATAGTAAGAGCTGCTATAGCCGATATGGACATCAGATATTGAGCGAAAGGCTGTGGCGTATTGCTTCATGCACTTGCGCATGTTAGGCTTGTCCGAAAGGTTTGAGAAATAGCCCTATTTGATTTCATTACTTGGCACTTCCATACTTAAGTTTTTTTTTAAATGGAGGAGCATATCTGTTCAGGTTCAGGCTATTGAGGTTCGTTGAAATGTCAAGACGTTGGCACTCAAGGTGCGCTCACGTGCATTGTCGTGCCAAGTGTCCCTGCGACAAATAGGCTATTTTGAGTGGGTCCGTTTCAATCATCACTCCCTGTCCGTTGTCTTTGTGGCTTATAAACTCCGTTCACCACATCTCTAATATGATCGAATAGGCCTTGATATGGCAAATAAAACTAAATTGACTTTACGTCAGCTTTAATTTGACAAAGGTCCAACTTGAGACGCCAGCGACCGATTTCGGTTTGTTTGAAAGCTGCTTTTTATCAGGCTAAAGGTTTTGGAATCTAAGTAAGCCTTTAAATGCGACAAATCTCATTCTTTTTAATTATATTAGGCTATTCACCTGCGATTTTTGTGATTTAGTTTAGCCAGCATAACTAGTGTGTTGGCTTTCCGGTTTCAAACGTCACACATTTGGTGTTTGGATTAATAGAAAACCGAAGGGCAGAAATGCTATAATTTTCGATCGAAACTGCAGTGTTCTGTCAACTTGCCAAATTTTAACTTCATATACAGGGTACCCGGTCCTCGAGATAATCAAGCCAAGACTCTCAAAGGCCATGCTTTAAAGAAAGTTGATCTAGTATGCCCTCTGCTGGTCAGATGATCAATAGCATATTATAGAGTGGCACTGTACGCAAGCCCTCGGCCTACAGGAATGGTTTAAATCTTGATCGGCGGCAAATGAGAACAGACAACACACCCGTTCAATTTGAACAGCTGGCCGAATGGTTCAAAATCACGTGAAATGTTTGAGTGTTTGACACGGGTTAAAACGTGCGTGTTTTTTTTATATGTTTGGCTATCCCTACTAGAGACGCCTGGCCAATTCCAGTACTTGAACAGCGTACCTAGAAAAGCAGTGTGACCCATTTTATTGCATAACGCATTGGTGTCTAGTCAATACTTTTTTTTAGTATTATATAAGTAAAGAAAAGTAAATACATACAAAGCAGCATGAAAATGGGCTATGGAACGAGAACACAAACTACTATTTTAACCATTTTCAAATAATAAATAATTTACATTCATAACAAAAAAGTAAATTGAAGGTGCATTTTATGTGCACAGGCAAAGTGCAGAAGTATGTAATTTCACAGATGCTTAAGCACCCAACGGCAAATCTAAAAACCATATACTACAGATCCAGATTCAGGATAATGGGACTTCAATATTAAAGTTTTACTGTATTAAATAACTTAAGAATCAAGAATAAATCACGCGCCAGATCCAGTAAGTGACAAAACAAAACAAAACAAAACTGTAAGCAGGACTTCTACGTATAAGTTCTACGTGAGTTCATGAATGAATCAAAAATCAGACACACGCCGAGGAAAGGTCCCATGTGAAACTTATAAACAATCAGACAGATGAGGCAGCTGCTAATTTAACGTTGCGCCAATGACGCTCCTCTTTAGTAGAAGCACATATGTCCACTATACGTTAGCGAAGAGACAGATTGTATGGTTGACCGTGCACCCAAATCAGTTCTCTCTGTCAGTATCCATCCATCCATTGTCAGAACCGCTTATCCTATGCAGGGTCGCGGGGGGGCTGGAGCCTATCCCAGCTAACTTAGGGCGAGAGGCGGTGTACACCCTGGACAGATCGCCAATCCATTGTAGGGCTAATATATAGACCTACAATCATTCACACACACATTCACATGTATGGACAATTTGGAGTCACCAATTTACCTGCATGTTTTTGGAATGTGGGAGGAAACCGCAGTACCCGGAGGAAACCCACGCTAACACGGGGAGAACATGCAAACTCCACACAGAAGGCCCTCAGGTGGGATTCGAACTCAGGACCTTCTTACTGTGAGGCAACAGTGCTAACCACTGCGCCACCGTGCCGCCCATATCGCAACTAATATAAAGGGAAATTTATTTTCTAAGAGATCTAACCATGGAGGAAATGAGGGTTCCGATGAGGAATGGTGAGAGTTCTAACCATGGAGGTAATGAGGTAACGATGAGGAAGGATAAGACCTCTAGCCATATAGGTAGTGAAGTAGTGTTAAGAAAGGGTTAAATCTCTAACCATGAAGTTATTGAGGTAGCAATGAGGAAGGGTGAGAATTCTAACCAGAGGTAATGAGGTAGCGATGAGGAAGGGTGAGAGTTCTAACAAGAAGTAATGAGGTAGCGATGAGGAAGGGTTAGAAATCTATCCAAGGAGGTAAGGAGGTAGCGATGAGGAAGGGTGAGAGTTCTAACCATGGAGGTAATAAGGTACTGACGAGGTAGGGTGAGGGTTCTAACCATGGACATAATGAGGTAGTGACGAGGTAAGGTAAGGGTTCTAACCATGGGGGTAATGAGGTAGTGACGAGGAAGGGTGAGGGTTCTAACCATGGAGGTAGTGTAGTGAGGTAGGGATGAGGTAAGGTGAGGGCTCTAACCATCGAGGTAAAGAGGTAGTGATGAGGAAGGGTGAGGGTTTTAACCATGGAGGTAGTGAGGTAGTGATGTGGTAGGGTGAGGGTTCCAACCACGGAGGTAATGAGGTAGTGATAAGGTAGGGCAAGGGTTCTAACCATGGAGGTAAAGAAGTAGTGATGAGGTAATCCCACTCACCGGTTTCCTGGGCTCCTCCACCTCCCGGATGCTGAGGTTCTCCAGAGGGATTATCCCACGGGGCTCCTTGTCCTGGAACACACAGGGGATTAGAGGAGGAGCAGAGTGGCAAGAGAGACCAAAGACAAGGGGCAAACGATAGAGAGAGACAACAAGAGAAAGACAGACAGAGAGATGTCAGGGAGAGGATAGAGAGAAAGAGTGAATGAGCCGAGAGAAAGAGAGATTGAGCCGAGAGAAAGAGAGAGACATAGTGAGAGAGATGTCAGGGAGAGAATAGAGAAAAAGAGACAGAGAAGGCACAATCGAACAGAGAGAATAAGAGAGATAGACAGAGAGAGAAGTTACGGAGAGAACACAGGGCTGGCAAAAAATAGAGAAAAGGAAAGACACACTGAATAAGAGCGCTGACAGCAGAAGTGGAAAAAGGGAGGACAGTAAGAGGACAAACAATGTGAGTGTCTGTGTGTATGTGTGTGTGAGAGAGAGAGAGAGAGAGAGAGAGAGAGAGAGAGAGAGAGAGAGAGAGAGAGAGAGAGAGAGAGAGAGATAAAGTGGGGACAAGTATCTCCATATTTTGAATAAATGTTGCACTTCTCCCTTGGTGAGAGTTTTTGATTAAAAAAATACACTTAATGTGTGTGTCACATTTAGAAAAGAAACTCTAAAATGCAGACCTTAATGATTTAACGTTGGAAATTCAATATGTTTTAGAACTATTTGCCTCTCCCTGAAAAATTTATAAGTTCCACGTAGGGTCGATGACCTTTCAGTTGGTGACATCACCCGGCCACTATGGGCCTTCACAGAAGCAGACATCACAAGAAACAAGACCCTTGACACACAATGTCTTTGTTTGGTCCAAACGGCAGCGCGGGGCTTTGCATATTTTCACTTCCTCTTGGAGGAAGCCGCGCCATGCCAAGAGCAAAGCAAACATCCGAGGGGTTCGCATGGCGTTACCTACAGCGCCACATTCCTCACATGCCCTCTTCATTTCCACCGACTCACCGCTTCCACGGAGCTCACAAGTCACACAACATCGCTGATGCTGTGTTTGGAAATCGGGACGGTCGAAGGGAACACAAAATGGCGTCTCATGTCGTTTTGAGACGAAGGTGAACATGACAGAGCTGCATATCCGGTGTAGAATTCATCGGCCCTGCTTCTCGGTCGGGGGGCACCGTTCTGTCAGCCTGTCAGCGCCACCTCGCCACCCACAGGGCTACCCCGCTGGCCGCAGCGCCATCAACGCGGGCACGGGGGCCGGCAACTCTCTGGGCGGCCACTTCGGTCTGCCACCCCCAGGCCCCGAAACACTTCCCCAGAGCAGGGGCTGCGAGCCCAGGCCTCCCCTGGCGTTGACTGGCTGCCCAGAGGGCTGGACAGAGGGCAGCAGTGTGTGAGCCCTGGCGCTCAGCCCCCCGGCCACTCAGACCCTCTCCCGGCCACGGGCACATGAAAGGGCCCCCTGTGCCATAAACGCACGGGCCATAGACAGAGAGCAGGCTCACTCGCTGGCACACACACTCTCTCTCTCACACAGACACACACAGACTCACAATATCACAAGGAGTGATATAGATTAGGAAAGATAGACAGTTGTAGATATGCAGTGCTCATATCCAAGAAGTTATGTATTTACTGTAGACATGCACATGCAGGAAAACACGTAAGCTCCTCTCTATCTTATTTTGGAGGTAGCCGTCTTGAAGTCAGGCTAATTGGCTACTCTGTGTGTGTGTGTGTGTATGTGTGTGTGTGAGTGTGTGTGTGTGTGTGTGTGTGTGTGTGCGCGCGCGCATGTGTTTGACCATGTGGTGAGTGACTGATTGGGTTCAAAGGAGAGGGGCCCTGTTGATAGGTCAGAGGTTAAACATGGATGAGGTCATCCGTCACAGACAGAAGAACCCGCCAGACTGCCGTCCCTAGAACCACCCCCTCTCACCCCTCCTCCACCAAAGACTGCGCCAACAGAAAAACAAAAACACAGTACATCTTTATGCAGCCGAGAAACACCTTGTTTTCCTTTAGTCGAGCGAGCGGTGCCATTTTCCCATTTTCCCGCATATGACAATTCCATTGTCTCTCCAATCAACAGCGGCGGGGTGAGAGGAGCGTGCGAGAGGAAATTAACAGCAGGGAAATAATGAGACCCTCTGGGTATCTCGTCACCCCTGCACTCCGCTCCCCTCATCCCCTCTTCCTTCCCACCTTTCCCCTGCTCCTCTTTGTCTGCGATCGTTATCGCGGCGAGCGCGGCACTCCTCCGTGTCTGCCTGCCGCGGCTCGGAGAGAGCACACCTCCAGGAGGCTAGCTGAGCTCTCACCTGGCACCCGTCTCCACCTGGCGCCCCGCGACAGCTCCCTCTGGCTCGTCACATCTCACCTTTTATTGAGGCCTTCATTTATCATTCTTGTTTTCTTTGTGGGCTGGAATATTTTCCAGTTGGATCATAGAGGGACTCCATTACAGGTCCACGTTGTTTTTCCTTTGGTTTTCGTGAGTTGCAAATGACGTGTTAATTGTCTGCCAATGCATGGCATATAAAAAGACAATTTGGTCAATTTGGAGCCAATTTGTCATTGGAAATCGAAGAAAATACTATGCCGAAAAGGAAATCTCCAAAAAAGAATCCGGCTGCTGTTCATTTTCCCACGTAATAATCTAAGGATCAGTTATCCATATTAATGGGCAGTCCTTTCTTTTCATGAACATGTATGAATTCATTTTCAAAAAATGAATGCAGCCCTCCACGCTCCTGTACTCTCTTCTTTTTTTTTGATCCTCCAATGTAGGGCAGGCAAACTACAAAGAGGATGGGTAAGTTGTATGGTGGATGGAGGGAGGGAGGGGCATATATTAGAGGGTGAATAAAGCCTCTTTTGTTGTTGTGCCTCTTAGCAGCGTGTTTGGCTGTGAGCAAGAGTTCAGGCCCAGGTCTTGGGCTCCTCTCGTTATTTCTTTAGCTGGAGCCCATCTCTTTCCTGCCCTGGCCCCTGACAATGGGACAACTGTTTGTTTCCAAAACGCACAATGCTCAGTAGTCCTCCGCCGCTCGCGCTCTGTGCTACGGTGTGCTTCTGAGTGCGTCTTTCTTTCTGTGAGGATGTGTGTGTGTGTGTGTGTGTGTGTGTGTGAGAGAGAGAGAGAGAATATATGTGTGTGTGTGTGTGTGTGTGTGTGTGTGTGTGTGTGTGTGTGTGTGTGTGTGTGTGTGTGTGTGTGTGTGTGTGTGTGTGTGTGTGTGTGTGTGTGTATATATATCGCCGCTCTGTCTC
>JAVQJS010019180.1:0-11241 GCA_036024795.1 Galaxias rostratus | reverse complement strand
CGTGCGTTCCGCAAAGCGTGGATGATTCTCTAAAAAAAAGGCTATGCCGTGGAAGATTGAAAAAGACCACGCACAGATGCTCTGGATCGCCTTTCCTTTCATCTCAAGGCCACGTGTAGCAGTCCGTTTGCTATTAATGGCGGAAAGAGTTTTCTGTGGCACGGCACGGTCCGCTAAACGGTGGAGAGCTCTTTCCGGGTTGGGGATGAGTTTTTGCCTCAAGCGAGGGAGTTCAAGTATCTCGGGTTCTTGTTCACGAGTGAGGGCAAAATGGAGCGTGAGATTGACAGGTGGATTTGTGCAGCATCAGCAGTAATGCAGGTGTTGTACCGGACCGTCGTGGTGAAGAAGGAGCTGAGTTGAAAGGCGAAACTCGCTTTTTACCAGTCGGTCTACGTTCCAACCCTCACCTATGGTCATGAGTTTGGAGTATTGACCGAAAGAATAAGATCGCGACCACAAGCGGCTGAAATGTGTTTCCTGGGGTTGGGTGGCTGGGCTATTTCTTAGGGATAGGGTAAAGAGCTCGGAGTAGAGTGGCTGCTCCTTCGCGTCGAAAGGAGCCAGATGAGGTGGTACGGGCATCTGATTAGGATGCTTCCTGGGCGCCTCCCTTTGGAGGTTTTTCAGGCACGCCCTACAGGTAGGAGACCCCGGGTAGACCCAGAACACGCTGGCAAGATTATATAGCTCCTCTGGCCTGGGAACGCCTCGGAATCCACAAGGAGGATCTGGAAAATGTTGCTGGGGATAGGGACGGCTGGAACACCCTGCTGAGCTGAGCTTTTCATATCTCCATTTTTGACCAATATTGCAGTCATTTCTGATAGTACACTAAATATTGCCTCTCTACTGGGTGTTATCAAAAATAAATAATCCTTATCTAAAATAATCAAGATCTTCAGATTCTTGGCTGTTGCTTCTGTCTGGAAAAGACGCGCTGTTCTCTCTCGTCGCTTTGAAATATCCCCAATAGCTTTTATCGAGCCGGTCTTCTAGCCATACTTGCTAGTAAAAGTAAAAATATCCACTGTATCCACTGCATGATTCCAACGTAAAGGGATTTGCTTATCATCACTGTGGACATACAGCATGTAGCCAATATTTTTCGTCATTCTTCAAAGTAAACACTCTAAATCACTTGACTGACACTTTCTAATGATGTCATAACTCCTTGCGAAAAACAACAACGTAGATGTCGTGAATTATAGATGTCTTGAAAAGGTGAGGGGCAATTTGGTAGACAATAACGGACAGACGCGCCGGTCTATCACTGACAATGGCTTTCTCTGTATCACTACCAGGGTTCACAGTGTTTACAGGCATCCCTCTCCCTTTCAGCTAGCTTGGTATATCATGCTGACACCCATAACGTTCAATTGATTACTAATCCCAGCCATGTGAATTTACTTTTAAAAGGCTTGGACTTTCACCGACAGTGCCTTTTCACGCACCCCCATCCAAAGTTGAAGATTGTGGGCTGTGGTTGGCGCCAGCTATTGAGGGGTGCCCATTACTGAGTCCAGCATGCAAAGTTACTGTCGCACCCATAAAAATTCGGGAAGCAAAAGAAACTACACATTTGTTATCGGTAAAATCAGGGAAATAACAGTAACTAGTAACGGACACATGCACATTTTAACTGTTATTTAGTTACTTAAATGTGTACGATAATGCATTACTGGTACCACTGGGAGCAAGTAATAAAATCTGTACCGATCAGCCCTATTGAAGTGTTGGAGAAATACCTGGTTGAGTGTTTTTTTTTTTTTTAATTGGCATAATATCCCACGACGAGTTTTTTTACTTGAGTGCTCGGGCTTGACCTGTGGCAGGGTTGTATTGAATGCATTTTCAGTGAAAGCCCAAATTATATAAAACCAAGCAATTGTACTGAGTCATCGTATATGTCTGCCCAACATTAGATTAGAATTAAGTGGCACTAATAATTTAGCGCCAACAAGCAACTCTGTGAAGAAACGGGACTGCAGTCCACTTGTGCTGCAGAAAAAAGTTTTGAGCGCTTATGTAGTCAATCTAATAACTGCAACAAGATCACATCGTATTTGCTGAGGGAAATGCCTTTTTTGTTGATATTATGGCTGAACGTAATTTGTCTATGTCTTTGAGTCAATTGGCTGATTGAATTGAGTCACATTATCTTGGTTATTATGAGACTGCATATTAATGTAAGGCATGTATTGCATAACATGTCTTATTCTCTGCTATGGTCATTGTAATACACCTGAACACCAAGTGAAATTCCTTATATTTGTTAATGTACTTGGCAACAAAACAGATTCTAGTGTATTTACAGGCTGCAAATTATAGGAATAATGTTACCTAATGTAATTACATTATGTAATAATGCCTGTAGTCTTAATGGTTACTGCCAAGTGAATGCATTCATCAGATCTATTTTTATTTAATTAAATGTTGTAAATGTGCAGCTAACACACACAACCCATACCGACAGACCAACTCCAGCTCTACTGGCAATGCTTTTAGTCAGTGCACTGATACGAGGATTAACCCATGTTTTGTAAGTGGGCTGAAACCTACACAAACAAAGGGGGAAAATGCAAACTCCACACAGAAAGGCTAGCTGGGGTTGGTACCAAGCAACTATTCGCTGTGAGGCAGCGATGCTAACCACTGAGCAAAGCTTACGTTTTTGGCTGTTTGGGGGTTAGGTTATCATGCTGGTAATTAGGCAGGTGTAGGTGTTAAATGGTGTAGTCCGCTTACAACTGTTCAAACTGGACCCTGCCTAGGGCTGTGGCTTTTGTGTGGTGTTCATGTTCAATTTCGTAGTGTCTCGCATGCAAGACCATTTTTATATTGAAAATGAAACAAGCTAATGAGTTATGAATGCCTATGGGATCTTTTTGATTTTGTTGAGAAAAATTCTGTTTTCCTGTCCATGCAAGGATTTTGTAGGTTTTCAAATTCAGGCTCTTGTGCAGTGTCACGTTTCTTGTAATACCACCTGTATCGGGGCACAGGGCATTGCACAGGAGCCTGACAAATTTTAAATGTTGTATTTATTTCTTTTTGTTTGTTTTCTGTAAACATATGTGAACATGACACTCAATTAGTCATAATATGATTTGGGTGACATTTTGTATGAACTTCTGGAAAAATGAAGTGAATAAAACATAAAAATATTTGCTCAATCAGCCGTTTTCAATTTGATATTATTGTGTAACAAAATTATTTAAGTAGTACATACACTACAGGCAAGGATGTCGTTTGGGCTGTAGAAGTGAGCTTTAAATGTATGTAAATAGCAAAAGGCAAGATGATCAATTATTCCACCTTTATGATTACCCCTGAACGTCTTTCTTTCCTCCCTCACCTGTCTGTAGGTATTCTCCCAGTCCTGCCTCAGTGGCCCCCAGGCGCCAGCACAGGAGGCCCTGCGGTCCAAACAGTGTCGAATCTGCGTCTCAAGCTGCTGGTTGAGTTGCTCCAGAGCACGCACTTTGTCCCTGTATTCCATGAGGCAGCCGTTCAGTCCCGGAGAGCCCCCATAATGGGCGCTTCCCCCTGTTTGGGGTAGAATGGGCACAGCACTACTTCGCAACCCCTGCAGGAAAACACTGCTGATTCCCAGAGCACGTCTTGAAATCCGTGTGCTCAGACTGGAGGACCCCCCTGTCTGTGGCATGCCTACCATCACGTCCCGGGGAGCAGCTCTGCTGCAGGCCCCAACGGAGCGCTCTGTGGCAGTAGGCTGGCCTAAAAACGAGGATCGGCGTTTTAGTAGAGGCATAATGTACACTTTGGACAGAGTATGTTAGTGTATATCTGTCTGCTTCCGTCGGGCCTGCTCAGTAAACTGTGGACATGGCTGGGGTTCAATGTGTAATGCGACTGGAGATTCTCAGTGCATTGCACTTTATTGTTGCTGCTCTTTCTGGAAAGTGGGAACTTTTTGTTTTGGCTGTGGTTGTGTTGTTATTGTTATTCTGGCCTGGATTTGAGCCTATTGGTAGGTCTTTTGTTTGTGTATGCTGGTTGTTTTTTAACTGCCTCAGCAGTACAGCCTTCTCAGGAAAACTCTATGCAGCTCTCACCTAAAGCTGACCAAACCCATTCCCTGGCAACAAGCCCCTGAATATTCCGGAACAACATTCAATGTATCACATTATCATCAAAATATTACATAAAAACAGCAAGATAGCACAATCAATAAAGCAACACACACTTTGATTGTCATACTTCTGACAATCTTAAAAAGCACATTCAAATTAGAGTACCTGTGCTCTGTGCAGTGACAAAGTTTAATCTGAATGTTATATTCACATAATCTTAACTTCAAAAGCCCAAAGGCCTGATGAATATCGGAATGCAGATGGAGAAAATCTACATGTTGTATTTTCTCTGGCAACTCAGCTACTATACGTTGTTAAGTATATCCAACGTATGCATTTTTACGAAAAATGCATAAGTTGACATTTTTCACAATACTGACTAATGTTATAACAGTGCACTTGGCAATTTTACAAGCCACGTTACAAGACTTGCAACATCTTCAACCACCTTGCAACAACTAGTTCACATCGTTGCTACTTTTGTCTACAAAGCGAGTTGCAACAAGCTTGTTTGGAGGGTGACGCTGTAAGCAGGAGGACCTAGGAGTGTGAAAGACATTGGCAGGCAGGTTAGCCCTTACTCTTAACGCACACTCTCCTGATTGGTTGGGGATAGGCGGGTATCCCTAGATTTTTGTAGAACCTGAATACAGGGCCCAGGGTGCATATATAGCACACCAGTGTTTGGTTTCATGATATCCTTCATGAGGTATGTAATAAACATAAACACAACTTTTTATTTCTTTTTTGAAAGAAATGCTTGCTAGAAATCTACATACTGCACCTGCAAGTTGGCACTAAAAGACAATCAGAATCTCTGTGTACAAGGTATATAGACCTAACTACATGTAGCTTGTCAGTAAAAAAAATTAATGTTGCATTCATTTTTTATATATATAAAATTTGTATTGCTCTCAGTTTAACTTCACTTAATTATTTAAATGTTTACATTGTACTTGGGTAAGCTTGGATTGTGTGTGTCTATCAATCTCAGGCAACATACATGAATTAAAACTCTGTAAGAAGCTAAGACCTCCAGTTCCCTATAGTTAGAGCGACAAACATGAATGAGCACCAATGCTACTCTGTTTAGGCCTTGTGGTACACTTCGCAACATTTACTTATTTACTTACTTCGCTCGTCGTCACACAGATACGCACACAACCCCCCCCCCCCAATTTTGTCAGTGAAATAACTCATTACCCTGGTTATTTAAAGCTTAATTAAACGTATTAAACTTTCCAATCATTCACCAATCGATCACCAAACAAATTATAATCTGTTTGCCCACTGAAAGTGACACATTTCTGTGCAATGGCATACTTATTACGTTTTATTTCACTTTTCCCCCAAATCTGTGTCTTAACAACTGTACATGCTACACATACGGTTCATATATCAAAATATGCGACCAGATCCCCAATCGGTTGCTTTGTCGCAATTTTTTAAAAAATCCAACTTTTTCCAAAGTCCTCACATACGTCATCCACCGTACATGCCACACACTCGGTTCATATATCAAAACTAGTTAACGTAACATCTACATTACAAGCGTTCATGCTTTTCCAAAATGTATAATTAAAACCTTTTGAAACATTAATAAACATTGCTTTTCAGACATCTTAAGATGAAAGCCTGCTCCTTCAAATTGTATGTCACATGTACGGTTCTATTGTGAAAATGCTGAGATAATCATGGCGCATCGGCCCCTTGAACCATTTTTTTGATATGTCTACTTCCGGTGTACCACTTAAACTGGATTATCTAAGAGTTTTCATGACACATGGTTCATACATCAAATTGCTCATCTTGACATGCTGGATCATAATACAATGTAAACAACTGCAGAATGTATGGGATTTATGAGGTATAATAATAAAAAAAAGCTTATCTGAGTATCTTTGTCATATTTTGTTAAAGACACAGTTCCAATTGCAAATCACTGGGCTTGGCCATTTTAGTTACTTTATATTAGATTTTCATGGGGTATCATGGGGCCTCATTGACCAACAGTCTAACTGCATATAGTTTCGAACGGCATCTAGGATTCATTAAACATACAGAATACATGTTTTACAGTTTAAAATAGTTAACATTCAAATGTGGACTTTATGGATTATTACATATACTCTACGTGTTTCAATAATCGCTATAATCTTTAAATAGAAAGGCTTTTAGGCCTGGCCTTTGACAGTGGATAGAGTCTGAGGCATCCTCAGATGATCTTGATTGGCATCCACAGACGGCCTGCAGCACAGAACGCCCGGTCACCACAAAGATGTTAGGAACAGCGTCGGATGCAGATGCCCTGTCTCGTCATGACAGAAGGGATGGAAAGCTCCAACCCAGAGAACAACAATTGTCAGGAAACTGAGGATGCAACTGGCCCGGCGAAAAAACCCGAATTCGCTGTAGATCGTGTTGTAGCCGTCAACGCTGAGCCGCTGAAAGAAGTGGCACTCAGGTGCGAGACCACTGTACAGTTTAGTAGTCAAGTAAGTCAAAGGCTAGCCTGTTAGCCTAGCAACTACAATAACAATTACTTGCCAACAACACTGGTTTGCCCCAGTAATTAATGCACCAGAGTTAAAATAGCGGGGCGAAACGAAACCCTAAGATCTAAACACAAAACACAAACGTAAGCAAAACTAAATTACACTGACAAATATGATAAAATGTTGAGAAGCGGCTAACAAACGACACAAGCGTCCTTACAGCGTTGCCATAGCAATAGCTTGGTTGTGAGAAGACATAAGCCTAGAAAATTAAAAGTGGCTGAATGAGATTTTTATGAATTAAAGGATAATCAATTACTTTATATAGATTGCACCTTGTGATATCTATGGGAAAATGAAAACATCGCCGTTCACATAGGTCTTCTTTAAGTCTCAATATTTAACAGGTTTACTATCTCTCGCAAAACTGCAAACTTGCTTAATATCAAGGAAGTGCATCACTAAATCAGGAAGAGGATATTATCACGCTAAGCAAATGGTGGGGGTTCCCAAAACCATAACTACATACAGCCGCTTTGACTTACACAACATATGTATTGTAATTCTATATTTTGAACTTATTTTTTGTATTCTTAACTTGGTATTTTAGTCTGCTGAGTTGATCGACTCTTGTCCAGCACATTTCATTGCCTGTTGGCCCTGAGTTAATTTTCTATGACAAATAAACTTAAAACTTGATATTCATAAACTAATGCAACTGATAATTGCAGAAGACAGAGTAATTCATTTACACATATTTATTTATCCCAGAGGACACAACTATCTATTGGGCACATATAAAGGACACATGCTTCACATTTCACTTATTTCACACTTGTCTTATTTTGTCAGAGTAAAAGTGTCAATGAAGATGGAAAATCTGTGCACACAACCTTTGACTATGAAGTGGTTACTTTCACAACTCATAGGTGCCACTGTGGTCACAAAACTCCAGGTCTAGCAGCTCCTTACCCTGAAACCACAGCTCAATTTCCCTCTGAGCCCTTTCCACTGAATCACTGGCATGGATCACATTCCTTCAGGGAAGTAACAGAAAGAACGGACAAGATACAAATTATTATAATTATATTTTATACAATAAAATATTATAACACTTTACATATTCTGTATGAAGCTACAAAGCATATTTCTAGTTTCAGATACACTTAAGGGTTAATTAATTGGCATGGCAGGATAATCCGTTAGTATTTTTTAATGTGTGGATATACTGGAGCACATTCTCTAGTTGGGGGACGGCCAAATATATAATAATAGAGAAGCCGTTCAGATGAGGTAGCAGTAATGAGACAGCAGGAGCTCCAACTGCAGGCACAGGCTACTGGTATGTCATGCTCTGCCAGGGTAAACTAGGGTCTAGAGTAGGTGGGCACTCTCCGTTCCAGATGATACTTTAATTTCAGCCCAGCACATCTCCAGAAGGCTTAACAGTGAGTAATGATGTCTCAGATACAAAAGTAAAAAACAACATGTTGAAAAACCAAAGAGATTGGTTCCAGGTCTGGACAAAGGTATAAAACGCAAGTATTTCCTGCAGTGTCATTTACCAAGCATATGGGAACAGATCAGGGAAATATTATGATATTTTCAGGTGACGGTAAATATCCCAGCAGAGCTACTGAAAAGAGCATGCAGGTACAGGAGTACATGCTGCGATTCCCTTGGTCCTACAGCCACTTTGTTTACCAATACGCTGACGTAGGAGAATGAAAAGAGGCAAACTACAAAGGACAAACTACATGCACAGATTAATTTCCAGTGGGACACCGCATACTGATGCATGCTGGCGTTTATTGAAACCTGTCTAGACCCTACTGTGCCTGACTCGGCTGCTATCCCGGCTAGATTTTCCATCTATCGGCAGGACAGAACTATGGAGTCAGGTAAATGCCAAGGCGGAGGGGTCTGCATTATGGTAAACCCTCGCTGGGATACGGATGTAGCAGTACTCGCTAAATAACTGCTAACCAGACCTGGAGATCTTAACTATAAAAGTATGTCCCTTTTACCTCCCTCGGGAATTTAGCTTGGCCATATTCACAGCAGTCTATATACCCCTGAAGACAGATCAAATGTGTGCGCTAGAACACCTTTACAGAGTAGTAACGTTGTTGCAAACTGTTGTTGGCGATCTCAATAGGGCTAATATGAGGAAACTTTTGCCTAAATATCACCAGCACATTAACTTTCCTACCCGTTGTGACCAGACACTTGACCATTGTTATTCTCAAATACGGGACAGCTACAAACTCCTACCCCGCCCTGCCTTTGGCAAGACAGATCACACCTCCATTCTTCTCTTCCCAACCTACAGACAACGCCTAAAACAGGCAGTTCAATGCTGGAGCGAGGAATCCATTGCCACCCTTCGGGACTGTTTTTAAAACAACAGAGTGGCAGATTTTTCTGTGTTGCAGCTGATGGGGACACTGATGAATACACAGACTCCATCTCAGGCTACATCTCCAAGTGCATTGATGTTGTCACCCCTCATAGCACAGTCCTCTGCCCATAGCTCTGGGGACCTGGAGGCATTCAGGAAGTCCAGATATGACCTATGGAAAGCCATCAGAGATGCCAAAAGAGTCTGCAGGGACCAGTTGAAGTCCAATTGCCTTAGTTCAAACCAAGGACGCATGTGGACTGCGTTCCATCACAGACTACAAAGGGAGAAATAGCAGTGATGTCTAGCCCACCGCCTCTCTTCCGGACGAGCTCAACACCTTCTATGCAGTTTGAGGCAAGCAACGCCATCCATACTGTTAGGCTGGATGAGGACCAGGACAATTGCACTCTGTCCCTATCTATGGTTAACGTGAGAAGAGGTTTTAGAGGAGTAAACCCTCGGAAGTCACCAGGGCCAGATGACATTCCAGGCATGGTCCTCAGAGCGTGCGCTGACCAGGTAGCGGAGGTATTCACCTCCATATTCAACCTCTCACTAAACAAATCTGCAGTCCCCACCTGCTTGAAACAGACTATCAACTTTCCTGTACTAAAGAAACCTGCCATCTCCTGCTGGAATGACTACCGCCCTGTGGCACTGACCTCCATCATGAATTGCTTCGAACGGCTCGTCAGGACCCACATCTGCTCTGTTCTTCCTGACACCTTGGACCCACTACAATTCGCATACCACCCTAACAGATCTACACACAAGGTCATCACCCTAACAGTGTGTGTCTGCCAGAACCCTCATCAATTTTTACAGGTGCACCATTGAGAGCATCATCACAGGCTGCAGTACTGCGTGGTACGGCAGCTGCTCCAATACTCAAATGATCACTGTCCATATTCCCTAACTGTACATATTATGTATATTGTATTTATTTATTTTTTTTGCTCTGCTTCTACCTAGTTGCTGCTTGCTTGCTCAGAAATACCTTGTGTCATACTGTGTACTGACAAATAAAAACACTTTGACTTTGCTGTTTTAGAAATGGGTGGACATCATTTGTGATTTCTCTGTTCTCTGAGTAATTGCATAAAAATCTATCTGAATGCAAGAAACAAAGTCTTTTGACAACCTTTTCCCCTGATCAACCACTATAAATGTGTCAATGGACCACTCAAAATACTTCTACTTCTATCGTTTTTATTTCTTTCATGGTCTTTTGATTCTTCCTTGTATGCCTCTGTGAATACATAATGTGCCGTATAAATAGATTTGATTTCAAAGTAAACCAAAAAAATTGCTGCACCTAAGTATTTGACTTACATTAAAATTATTGTTATGCAATGTATATTGCTATCTCCTTATTTTAGCACAGTCTTAAAATTGAATTACAAAAACCACTTGGTGCTAATCAACATACAGCACTGTAATTAACATTTGAAAAGCCGAAAAAACGATCAATGCCATAGCAACGGGCAAAAACAAATTGTAGCTGCACAACCTAGGTACAGGTACGCCAGTACAGAACAAAACACAATTATTACAGACCGTCCATGTAGAAATGAACACAGAAAACAGATAGCCCTGAGGCTAGACCAACCGCATACTCCCAGGGCCCTCCCCTACCCCACTGCTTAGGCTTACACCAATTAAACACATGCATGTGATGTATATTAGAACACAATATACTTGAAAACACTGTACTTTCATACTGTAGTTGAGGCTATACCGTCAAAACGCAAAGGGAGTTCCACGCTGTGGTGATGCTGGTAAATTCTTTTATGAGAGAATGCAGATAGAATATCTCCAGAATAATTGTGTACGTGCATTGCAGCCAAGTGTCTTGCATCCTCTTTTGCATCATTGTACAATGCATCAAAGTCTTAGTCTAAAGTATCCGGAAGCCAGAAAAATTGCAAAAAATGGGGCAACTTGCTTGGGGGGTCGCATTGTATGCAGACAACCTGCTCCTACATGTGCTCAACCCCTTATATTGTACTCCTTATATTCTTTCATATATATATTATTTTATATTCTGTAGTTTCTTGATGTGAACTAAGGTTACAGATAACACTATTGTAATTACACCAATCACTTTCGCCGTTTAGGCATCACTTTAACACAATACATCCGATGGAGGACCAAAGATCTACAAAATTTAAATACATACATGAATAAATAAATGACTAAATAAATTTGAGTGAATCAAATGAATAAAATAAAATGGAATGTACTT
>JAVQJS010019174.1:0-24641 GCA_036024795.1 Galaxias rostratus | reverse complement strand
TGGGAGATTTCTTAAGTTAAGACACGGTGAGATCAAAACCGAATATGTTTCAATTCAAAAGTTTAATAAGACTCAAATACATGTAAAACACTTTTCATGAAAAGGACCAATCCACACAGTCGTCAACAGACAAAGCTGAATGGAAGGGTGGAATACATACAGATTCAGCTCAACTATATACCTTGCAAGGACATCCCCCTCTGGGCAATAAACAACTAAGGAAGCTATCCAGATGTTTGCTTCAGGCTTTCATCTTCCTGAAGTTCCTGTCTGTGGGCATAAAAGTCCTGAGCCCCCTGGCCATCAGGACAACAGATAGTTGTAAACACAGGTCAACTCTAGTTCAGACCCTTACCACAGATAAGAACCCCTTTGTTCCTAACAGGAAATGTAGATTTAACACTCTTTCTTGGAGACATTTCCTTCCTAGCCTAAACAGCCTTTCATACTAATTTATGACAAACCATTTGTTCAAGCAGTCTAATGTTAAACAAGATTTTAACATAATCCACTACTATTGATATTAGTCTAATTTCTACCATTACATTAGTCGTCTAGTTTATCAAAGGAGCCTGATTCAACTGGCTCGCTGTCAAATGGTCACAAAACATGGCTATGAAACAAGGTAAATCCATTTAGGCTATGGAACAGAAGGCATTTAAGGAGATGAATGACTGTGCGTGTGTGGGTGGGGGGAGAGTCAAGTATCATCGGCAGAGGAGTGGAAACGGAGACCATGGCGCTGAATGAGTTCCCCGATCTGGAATATTGGACAGTGTTAACAGAATAGAGGGCAGAGAAGCAGCAGTTTGAGGGGCGAGTTGCTAGAACAGCAACAGAAGGAGAGGGACCTGCGTGCAGGGCATGGGGGGGGGGGGGTTGTATTTTGAAAGAATTTGAGGAACTCTGTGCAGAGGTCACGGGGACCTGGAGGTGTTTTAGCGGAGTTCGGCAGTGAACCATGGAACAGGGCAGGTGTAGGAGACAGTCAGGGTCTTGAGAGGGGAAAGAGTGTCAAGGCTTTTCTTCAATGCTGTTTTGCAGCAGATTTTATTAATGTCAGGCAGTTACATGGGGCACCCTTGCAGTTCAGCAAGGTCCTTTTAGTCTATCTAATGCTGATCTCCATTAGGCCTATATATAGTGTGTAATATACAGTGGGGTAAAAAAGTATTTAGTCAGTAAGTAATTGGTTAGCCACCAATTTTGCAAGTTCTCACACTAAAATGATGAAAGAGGTCTCCAACTTTCATCATAGGTATACCTCAACTATGAGAGACAAAATGAGAGAAAAAATCCAGACAATCACATTGTATAATTTTTAAAGAATTTATTTGCAAATTATGGTGAAAAATAAGTATTTGGTCAATAACAAAAGTTCATCTAAATTCTTGGTTACTGCTATATACCCTTCGTTGGCAATGACACAGTTCAAACGTTTTCACAAGGTTTTCACACACTGTTGCTGGTATTTTGGCCCATTCCTCCATGCAGATCTCCTCTAGAGCATTGATGTTTTGGGGCTGTTGCTGAGACACATGGACTTTCAACTCCCTCCAAAGATTTTCTTTGGGGTTGAGATCTGTAGACTGGCTCGGCCACTCCAGGACCTTAATGCTTCTTACAAAGCCACTCCTTTGTTGCCTGGGCGGTGTGTTTGGGATCATTGTCATGCTGAAAGACCCTGCCACGTTTCATCTTTAGTGCCCTTACTGATGGAAGGAGGTTTTCACCCCAAATCTCAAGATACATGGCCACATTCATTCTTTCCTTTACATGGACCAGTTGTCTTGTTCCCCTTGCAGCCCCAAATCATAATGTTTCAACCCCCATGCTTCACAGTAAGTAAGTATGGTGTTCTTTGGATCCAACTCAGCATTCTTTCTCCTGAGACGACAAGTTAAGTTATTACAAAAAGTTCTATTTTGGTTTCATCTGACCATATGACATTCTCCCAATCCTCTGCTGGATCATCCAGATGCTTTCTAGTAAACTTCAGACGAGCCTTGAAATTTACTGGTTTAGGCAGGGGACACATCTGGCACTGCAGGATTTAAGTCCCTGGTGGCGTAGTGTGTTACTGATAGTAGCCTTTGTTACTTTAGTGCCAGCTCTCTGCAGGTCATTCACTAGGTCCCCCCGTGTGGTTCTGCGATTTTTGCTCGCAGTTCTCAGGATAATTTTGACCCCTGGGTTGAGATCTTGCGTGGAGCCCCAGATTGAGGGAGATTATCAGTGGTCTTGTATGTCTTCTATTTAATTGCTCCCATAGTGGATTTCTTCACTTCAAGCTGCCTTCTAGCTTGGTGGGGGTCTACAATTTTGTTTCTGGTGTCCCTCGACAGCTCTTTAGTCTTTGCCATAGTGGAGTTTGGAGTCTAACGGTTTGAGGTTGTGGACATGTTTTTTATACTGACAAGTTCAAACAGGTGCCATTAACACAGGTAACGAGTGGAGGACAGAGAAGCCTCTTACAGAAGAAGTTACAGGTCTGTGGGAGCCAGAAATCTTGCTTGTTTGTAGGTGACCTAATACTTTTATCTAGGAATTTACCAATTAATTCATTAGAAATCCTACAGTGTGATTTCCCGGATTCTTTCCCCCGATTTTCTTGTAGTTAAAGTACACCCATGAAGAACATTGCAGGCCTCTCTCTTCTTTTAAAGTGGGAGAACTTGCACAATTGGTGGCTGACTCAACACTTTTTCGCCCCACCATGTTTTAAGCTGGAATTGGAACTGTAGCTACTATATGTTGCAGGTGAAGCTGTTCTTTATTGAAGTTTTACATTTAAATAAGTCCCACAAAAAATGCCTGTCTGACATAAACCTGGCTGCATATGTCTTTATGTTGAGACACATTCCCCATAGTAAACGATTGTTGTTGGATTTACAATTTGCTTGGGTCCTGGTGATATAGGGAGACAATGCCCTAACAGGACATAACACATTCGGGGAACCCACAACCAATGGTTTGGACACAGCGTGTAGCTTGGCCTTTTCTGGCTTAGTCTTAAACAGTCAGGACTCAGTGAAAGAGCATAAAGTTAACTCATCCTTTTAGTGGACATTTCTGTAAGTCTGTTTTCATTTCAAGCACAATCTGCAAATCTCAGCTGGTCACTGAAGGAGCTTTTACTGGGCGCACACTTCTCACACTCTTCATAAATTAAATGACTAAGGGATAAAACCTCAATGGCCATTCCGCCCTGTTTTCATGGAAACACAAATATGGCAACCAAATATACTTTGTAGAGGCAGCTAGGCCTCTTCTGAGCAGTAATTGCAAAAAATGCAACACTGTGTATTCCATGCATTTTAGGGACAGCACTGTTGTCTTTGGGGATGCGCGTGCCACAGAGGACTCTGAACCTGAGAAATTGATCTGTTCTAATCGGATGTTGTCATGGATCTCCTGAGAGAAGGAACAGCAGTAGAATGAACCAAAATATTGCTATCAGGGTCAACTGGTGGTGAGATGTCTGAACCCTGTCTAGTATACCTGGGATCAGGGACAAATGTGAAAAAACATGAAGTGGTTGAAGGGGCCTCTCATCTACCAGAGCATCCCGACCCGGTGGTCCCAGAGAATCCAGCATGGAACCCTCCACCCCACCCATTCCCAGTCGAAATCAGTTTAGGTGAGACAAGATCTTCTAAGCTCGTTCTGGGGTGAGCTTTGCCTTTCTAAGACTCCAGTCTAGTGACATCCCTATGAAAGTTGCGTTTCGCAAGGAAGTCAAGAAGACTCCTCATTGAGGTTAAGGCGGAGGGAACATAAGTGGGTTGGTAGACACTGTGTCCCTGTTTGTATGTTCTTTGACAAAGCCCAAATTATCCATTTGTCTAGGTAGTTCAGATATTGAACTTATTTCAAAGACAGGGGCACCAGAACTGGGTCTATTCATTTAGTCAATGTCTGCGGTGCCAGGGAGAGACCAAATGGTAGAAGCTGAAACTCGTAGGCCTCTCTCTAACATGCAAACTTCAGCTATTTCAGGTATGGGTTTACTGGAACACGGAAATAAGTGTCTCTGAAATCTAGTGTCTTGAACCACTGATAAGTTTAGATTTACTGTAACACCTTGCTATCCTTGTTGCCATTGGGCAGGGGTGCGCCCAAGGAAGCAGAAGGGGGCTCCTCTCATGACCTACCTTTGCAGGGGTAGGAAACTGCCTAGCTGTTGAGAGGAGTCGTGGGGCCCTAGCCCACATGCCCGCCAACCCCTCTATATACGCTCTAAGAACGGCCAGACATTAAGAAAATAAAAACTGTTATTTATTAAACCAATAGATATCCCTATTACGTATTCCTTCAGGCACTTTCTGCCAACTCTGCATGTTTACTTACCACCTGAAAATAGGAGAGTCTTTCCCTACTCTCCCGTAGGCTTGAAAAATTATGCTCTGCAGGAAAGATTGACCTTTTAACTTGTCCTTAGATTACACCACTTTTTATGGATTTTTATGTCCTTTTCTTTTGTGCCCATATATTCATGCCCATTCTTCCTTTTCTGCCATAGTCACTGGCTACTTCTATCTACAATATCTGTTATAGCTATTATGGTCTGGCGCAATTCTTTGCCGCAGATTCCTGACTCCTTAAATCAGGGGTCCCCAAACTACGGCCCGCGGGCTGCACACAGCCCGCCTCCACATTTGACCCGGCCCCCTGAACAACACCGGAGACGGAAAAAAATGCTACTACGACTTCACTTTGCCCCAGCACATTTTTACCCTTATGGCCACCCATACCCCAGTCATAGAACGTGAATGTGACGCCCCAGAACGAAATAATGACAAAAAGGTTGGGTAAGAGAACATTTGATTTAGAACGCAGGGTATTTAACACGCAGTGGACACATGATTATTTTTTTGTTCAATTCAAAGAAAAGGTTGTTTGTCTCGTCTGTCAAGAGACGGTGGCGGTATTCAAAGAATACAACCTGCGCCAACATTATGAATCCCTTCACAAAGACAAATATGCTAGCTTGCAAGGCCAAATGCGAGCAGAAAAAATCTCAAAGTTGAAAACTGGACTGTTAGCTCAGCAGACTACATTTGTACGGCAAACTCAGCTGAACTCATCAGTTCGGGCCAGCTTCCGTTTTGCTCAGCTGATAGCAAGCTGCGGTAAACCTTTCGTTGAAGGAGAGTTTGTCAAGAAATGTTTGAATGTTGTCGTGGAGGAGGTCTGTCCCGACAAGAAAGATGTCTTTAATGCCGTGAGTCTGTCGGCAAGTACAATTTCCAGACGCGTTGAAGAAATTGGGGGTAATGTGTATGCCCAGCTGCAGCAGAAGACTAAAGATTTTGCCTTTTTTTTTATTAGCACTGGATGAGAGCATGGACGTGCAGGACACCGCAAAGCGTCTTATTTTTATTTGTGGAGTTACCGCAAACTTTGAGATGTGCGAGTAGCTGGCGGCCCTACAAAGCCTGAAAGGCACTACGACTGGGAAGGATATTTTCGACAAAGTATGTCAAACCATGCAACAGTTGGATCTGGCCTGGGCAAAGCTTTCCAGCATCACGACTGACGGGGCCCCTAGTATGGTGGGCGCGTCTCGAGGTTTAAAAGGACGCATGAACTGGGAGATGGAAGAACGGGGTCTCACCGCCCCGCTACAAGTACACTGCCTAATTTACCCGCAAGCGCTGTGCTGCAAAGTTTTGAAGTGGTATTCTGTCATGAAGGTTGTGGTATCGTGCATAAACGTCATCAGAGCAAATGGACTTAAACACAGGCAGTTCCATCAATTCCTGTCTGAACTGAAGTCTGCGCACGAAAATGTGCTGTACTTCACAGAGATCCGATGGTTGAGCCACGGCAAAGTTTTAAGGCGTTTTTACGAGCTGCTACTTGAAGTTAACGCATTTCTTCAGTCAAAGGGCAAAACGGTCCCAGAGCTGATCGACCCAGCATGGAAATGGCACCTCGGATTTTTAACAGATGTGACAGAAATGCTGAACGGCCTTAACTTGCAGCTACAAGGGAAGGGGAAAATAATTTGCGACATGTAGTCCCACATAAAAGCATTTGAGGTGAAACTAGCGCTGGTTTTGGAACAAGTGAAAAAGCACAACTTCACCCATCTCCCTGCTACTCAAAGCGTTTCTGCAGAGAAGTCAGCTATCGCGTTCCCAGGTGAAAAGTGTGTGGAAGCACTGGAAATGCTGAAGGTGGAGTTCGGTGTACGATTCCGTGAACTACATGTTCATCCAAAATAAATCCATTTTTTAGAACCCTTTTGTTGCTGACATCAATGAGGCCCAGCCTTCTTATCAGTTTGAGCTGGCCGAGTTACAGAATTGTGATGTTCTGAAAGACGCATTCAAGCCCAACAGTCTTATTGACTTCTATGGCGCCCTCCCAAATGACACCTACCCTAACATAAAAAACACGCAATGAAGATGTCCACACTTTTTGGCAGCACATATATCTGCGAGCAATACTTTTCACGCATGAAACTCCTGAAAACTCCTACGAGATCAAGATTGACAGATGAACATTTGCATCAGTGTTTGAGACTGGCTGTGACTAGAATGGAACTGGACATTCAACTTCTCACCAGCCAGATGGGCCCACAATTCACACTGATGAACATGCAGTACATAGGTAAGCTCACTTTTCTGACTTAAATTAGTCATTCTGAGTATGAACAAATATAGTCATAATAAAATCTATTGGGATAAAATCCATCTCCACAACCACACTGGTATTGAACTGTCTTGTGCTGTGTAGGTGCTGTATCACTTAGTTCGGTTTCTTCGCCTGCTTGCTCTGTGGTTTTCAGAGGGAAGTTGATGAGAAAGAGCCTACTGTGGTGTCTACTGGGCTAGCCTATGGAACCTACAAAACTGGATTATAAAGAAAGAGCACAAGAACTTTGAGAGACTTTTGAGATTCTGCTCTGACAAGTGAAGTTGAACTTTTACATAAGAATGTGCACGGCACAGCATCACTTTTCCTTCTGCGAAGAACCCAGAGAGGGTTATTCGATCTCAGAAAGGGTTATTAATATTTGGATATGTGTTGTGCGCTGGAGTGTCAGCATGTTTTCTGGAAAAGAATAAATGATTACATTTAGGAACCCCTGCGATTGTCACACTTTTTCTGTTAGAAACTGACCCTGGCCCCCCATCAGAGAAGGGAAAAGTTATGTGGCCCTCACTGGAAAAAGTTTGGGGACCCCTGCCTTAAATAGTTTTCTTGTTGATATTGCCACAAATCCACGGCATCCAACTTCCGCAGTACACACCTTTGCTCTCCAACCTTGCTATTCTACCTCTTCTGACTTTCTTTCGTACGCATCTTCTATTGTTTCTTTCCATGGGATTGTCAATTCTAAAAAAATAAACAATTGCTGTGTGTTAGACCAGTGGAAAAAGTCTGTTCTTAAGTTGTTGTCAGTTGTCCGACATCAGCAAGCATTTTCCAATCACATGCTCTCATCAGGTACCTATAGCTTAGTTTTGCTCTATAGCTCTTCTTTTCCGGAACTCCCTCCATGACAACGCAAATGCGGTGCATGTCCTCTTCTGCTCTAATTGGCACCTTATTATCGGTTAAGCACCTGTGCTCTATTGTTTCCGCCAAGCATTTTAGTACTTTTAATTTTGGAACCAGGTGAATCTTCCATCCTTCACCCAGCCATTACGTGTTTGCGATAAGCCGTGCTGGCACAGTAGGGTCAGGTTGGATCCTCACCTACCTTTGGCTTAGATTTGTAATTGTTGGCAGTACATCGTCGGATGCCCTTACAATTAAGCTACTTATTGAGGATTCCATTCCCGGCAAGTCCATTCAAGTCATTTTCCTTTGCTATATGCTTTCTCATTACATCATCACCCTTGTTTGGCTAGTGAGATAGTTTTAGAGCGCCTTACTGCTTTCTCTTGCATATCTGTTCTAATAGGGGTTGCTTTTTACCATCTTTGTTTACTTGTACCAAGTCCAAATCTTCCTTGTCCGGTTGCTTTGCTTGCAGTACAGCCCCTTTCGGATTCCATTTCTGTCCTGTTGCTAATATGTGTGCCGTTTTTCTCACTCTACTGTCTCAGGATGCTGAATGTGCCATTTCTATCTAGCTTTAGTGCATTTAAATTCCTCTTTAAGCCTGGTAAGCGGCAGCTCCAGGTCACGTTTTCTATGAAGAGCCAGGCTACTAAGACACTGTTGCCATTTCCAAGCATAGAAGTTGACTTTTCTTTCTAGCTTTTCAACTTTCGATGGGTATATAATATATTGCCAATGGCCACATTAGCCGGGGTAGAAATCCAAACTGTAGATTTAGCTTTCCTGACAACCTTGACTTCTCATTGCTCTCTTGGCGTCTGTTCAATTCTATCTTTAGTTGCTCCACCTGCTCTGAGTCTTTAAGGGTAGCGTTGTACCACTTTCCGAGACTTTTGACAGGCTTTTCAATCACGGTTGGTATTGGATCCACCTGCAAACAAAATATAGTTGCACAATTTCCCCTTAACAATAGATATACTTCTGGAATTTCTTCGTTTTACATTTGTTCTAGCCCATTTAGCTATAGGTTATCGTTAAGTTTGCTTAGACATGGAGCAGTTGTCGTCAATATTATCGTAACATCCATCTATGCTCAAATGGGAGGGAGGCGTAATCCTGCCCTTACCTTTTGCCTACCAACGACCCATTACTGATGTTCAGATTATTACTTCCCTGGCCATAGTAAACGCCAACGGTTAGATTGTACATCCAGCCAAGATGACAATCTGCTGAAGTTGTCAGTCGGTGGTATATGTGGGTGTATCAAAACACAACTGAAAGTTATGTCTTATGCCTTAACAAGGTTCAAATTTGCATGTGGTACCTTAAAAACTCAAGTGCAGACCACAAAAGCTCTATTTCTCACATTTGCTACTTTGTGCTAAATCAATGTTAGTGAGCTCCATACACTCCAGACAGATGTTTGAGATGCTTGCTTTTTGTACTGCAATATCTATTAACTTGTTCTTTGTAAGGCATTTGCTCTGTCTTTGTGCTTCTACGCTATACAATAAGTTCCCTCCCGCATCAACCAAGCATATTGGTCTGAACTTGCTAATGTTACAAAAATATTTTTATTTCGTAATCGGTTCTTGATCGACTCCACAATTTGGGAATTATTTGTTTTCTCATGTTTGCTACAGTAGTTTCCAGGGAAAACATTGGACATCCGGTGCATTTTTATACGAGAACTCTTCTTTCTAGCTTTTTTTTGATGCAGCGAATGTGAGTGGCTCATGCATTTCTCACCGGTGTAAATTTCTTTTAGGTGGGACTCCAGTTCCTTTTGGGTTGTTTTAAGCGTTCTGTCTTTTGCTTTGTTGAACAAGCACTTGAAGGGGTCTTTGTAGAATTGACTCCTTGCTCGTCCTTTCTTCGTAGGTTCTCGGGTCACACGGGATAATTTCAGAGTTGAGTTCTTTGACGGCATCGGCGAACATAGCTTTTCAAGTCAATGGACTCTAGTAATTTCAACTCTGAAATCAACAAATAAACTGCTTAGGAGTTAGGAATCTGTGGCAAATTGCGCCAGACAATAACAGCTGTGTCAAATGTCGAAAAAAGAAGTGGACTTTGGCTGGTTGAAAAAGTTGAAAAGTTGTGTGGTTTTATGCCTGCACAAAGATATAAAAGGGAATGCATCTGCCAAACATAAAGGTTTGTTTTATACAAGGTCATGTTCCATCAAGAATTTTGGAAAATCCGCTAAATACCGTACACAAAAGTTGCTCAATAAACCTTTAGCTCAAGACATTTGAATTACTTGCATGACGACAACGGAAAGGCCCCCATTGCAGAGTAACTAAAGTCCACTCATGCTTATACATTGCATTTTGTGCTCAGCCTATAGCTTTCTCAGATTGCTGTGTTTAAAAATGCAAACGCACGTTTCATACCAGACATTCAGTGTCTTAGCTACTATATTTTATTTATTGTATTGCTGTATATATCTTAACTAGAAATATATATTATTAGACTATAATCTGTGGGTGGTGCTCCTTCAGTAAAACAAATTAACTTATCCCTCTTAGACTGATGGGTGCGCCCATCCATCATTCTTAATAAAAAAAAACATTTAGACTTCTTTGTATTTTAAATTAGAAGTCTGTATCTTTAATTGAGAACCATTTTGTCGATGTATATTGTTTGCATACTTTTCGACAGAGCTACAAACCTAGGGCACATTCTGTGCACATAAACTATCCATAGGTTGCGTTGCCCCTCGCCTTTCCCTAGTATCTATGGATCTTTTGTTACGTTTGCTGGGTTTAATGACGTCATTAGATAGTACTGGTCATAATTTTTAAAGTTCCGAGTCATAACAAAGGTAACCACTCGACAATTGACATTGGACCATATAACAAATAAGAGACACAGCACAGCTTTAATTTCAAAGCAAGAATGGCTCGAAGAAGAGACACTCACCCACTCACACTTTCCTGCTGGTGTGCTGAAGGTGTGTAACCTAGTGCGTGTACCGGTGTGAACCCAAGTTCACTCTTACCTGGCATTATTTGATCATATCAATATCATTGCAAGGTACCATCAAATTGAAAAATAGCCACAGTGATCCGTTTGTATTTTCCAAAGGATTTATATTTCATTTGAATTATCATATGCAATTGATGTTTTGTAATAACCAATGTGGTGTATTTGTTTCTGGTGTATATTTTGGGGAAGGGAATGGTTTCAAAGGTGTTGGGTGTCCAGGGTAGGATGTGAGTGCTAGACTGAATGGGGGTAGGGTGTAAAAGCTAATTTTGCCTGAAAAAGTGTGTGGGTCTTTGTTCAGGTACTCTGCATTACGTTTAGTTGGATTAAAAATGTTGTAACTGTATTGCTGTTGTTATTGTTGTGATATGTTTTCTTTATTTTTACTTAATTACTGTCGATGACAGAGTGCAGCAAAACCTGCAATTCATGTAAATCAGCAAGTACCTTACCCCCAACACAGACCAGCCGACACTCCTGCTCATGCTCCTGTCCTTTTGCCCAGAAATGGCCACATTTGCCTTGCCATTTGATTCATCCTCCACAAAGAAGTATGTACAAAAACAACCTGTCTTTATCAGGTCTTTGTTGAGCTGCTCACTACTTTGTTGGATGTAACGGGATACCATCACAGCAGAGAGGCAATGGTCATTGTGGTCATTGTTCCAGCCATTGTACATTCATATAGGTCAACACACAGGAATGGCTAACTGTGCAATAAATACACTCCATGGCAGTGTTAGGAGTGTTAGAACCCCCTCTTTGAAATACTTTATAGAAACTGCCAAGTTTAACAAATAATCTAATGGGAAAGTGACATAAGGTCCTATACACTTCTCTATGATGTGGCAGTACTGTAAACTGAATGGCTGTTTTGCTTTGTTTTACTATTAACACTAAAGAAATTGAATGGCCGTTCTCTTTATTTTTTTATGACTGCCATATTTTACAGTCCAAAATTGTGGTTTGAGGGTAACACTGGATTAGCCTCAACGATACTGGCCCTAGGGATATGTGTTTCTGGACTACCAGAAATGCCTGCAATATGGGTTAAACTATAAAGATATCAAAAATGGCAATAAAAGACCCAAAGTCTTAGAGGGTTGATCAAGTTGATTGATTATAAATGTTTGTTCAATATAGATATCATACATAAGTTGCTGGGTAATTCAATACACAGTGCTAATAATAACAAAAGCTGGCTAATATAGACTTGTGTGGTTTTAAGATTTGCACTAGTATCTAGCTTTGGCCTATGATATTAAAAAGCATTCTTAGCTTTGATGGTAAAGAAGTCTTAAGCATTTCAAATTCAATTTCTGTAGCAGATTTACATTTTAAATCAGGCCGGCAATCTAAAATTCTCTGAGCCATCTACTTCGAAATAGTTTCCTAAAATAATGTACCACAGAGTAGAAACTATTGAACTTTTTGTACCAGGCCAGCAATATAGAGCACGCAGTGTCACATTTCTTATTTATAAGCTATAATTATAAATGTTTCACAGCACATACATTTCTGCAGGCATGTTTGTGTAACCCACGATCCAGATGATGTGCATGATATTTCTTCAGGGTTCATCAAAACCGTCTAAGAACAGGAAAGCGGTTTTTAATGGTGTACTGCCATATGCTCCATGCCCCTTAACCAATTCAAGGGTGTCAATTATTACGTGTAGAAATTTAATGGTATCAATAGTACACTCTTAAGAGACAATTATATTTCTTCACTTTTAGCACTAAAACGTGTTCAAATAAAATACTCCTATTTCACCTATTGTAACTGTATACACCCTATAATGTAGATAGGGGTTTCACTACATCAGTTTAACTGCTGTCTTGCATTTTGATAAATTGACAATGATAAAATATCTGATCAATAAGCATAGGCGAATGAGGATTCATAATACAATTTTCATTGCAACTGCCAGGTAATTTTTGCTGCTGTCAGCATGCTCAACAAATTGTGTCAGCTTGATTTTATTCTTTCATAATCATGTCATGATAAATGTTAAACAAAATGTAATCTTTTAACCACAGGGATACAGCTCAAACTGTGAAGGAAAGATTTGGGAAGAAGCTGTATGAGTCCTTGTTGGTGTAAGTAGTAAACTTTTTTACTTTTATGGCACACCTCAGAGATTGACTCACATGATGTGTGTTCACTTTTTGTATAATTTATTTTATTAGCTACTCTGAAAACATTGTTTTTTGTTCCTCTTTGAAATATACCTAGCACATTTTATAAACAGCATAAGGATTAATTGCAATGGGTGTCCAGATTTAATCAGAATTTTTCCAAAACGAATCGCACATTCAATTGCAGTACCTGGCCAAGCCATGGAAAATATGGAAATGATAAATAGGCCTAGACCAATTTAAAAGATACAACTATGAACGTCACAACGAAAGAAGCCTAATAGTTAAATAATAAAACGAAAGATTCTGCACATGAGCACATTTATGACATGTTCAAGTAAGATCACAAGGAGAGTCAAATGTTCCCTTGCTGCATTGGGTTGTTAACTGCTACAGTGAGCCAATTCACATGCATTGAAGTATACAGAGCCGGACCCAGCACATTTAAAGAGAAAAATACCTTGTTTGCCTGCGCCAATTGCCGACATTTTTGCCCACTTGTTTTCTGATCTTAGTTTTTAAATTTGATATGAAAATATTGACAACTGCTCCTTGCACTTAAATATTTCTAAAGTAATTTAATGATAACTTTAAATGGGTTAGAATGAAAACAAAATTAAATGCAAATCTAGAAATATTTGCATTGTCAGGGGTAAGTTGCGCAACAAAAATATTCTTCAGATGAGGATCCAATTCTGACAGATCGCTTATGAAAGCATGTCATGAGTCGTGGAAAAGGGTAAAGTGCTACCTTTAAATTCTCATAGCAGAATGAAGAAGTAAAGATTGAAAAGAGGTTTAGAAAGTATTGACAAGTAAGGGTTTCCAAGTAAACTAATGCTGTGTTTTTTTTGGTCTTTTACCTCAGCTCATGTGGCTATTGACAGTGATATTCCTATCACTAAAGTCAAAAAGCTATACAGAACAGTTAGCTTATATGCTAGGAAATGGTTATGTTACCAAGATGTCTTAGTTGCCTGACTCGGGACGGGAAAGCTCGCCTGGAGCTTCCATTTACCCAGGCCCACAATGGATTTTGTTTGCACCAAATAGAAATGGCACAGGATCCGGAGAATATTGTTGCAAGAAAAACAGCACCCACATTATCAACAGGATAGAAGATTTGTACTTGGCTCACCTACACAAAGATGCTCAGAATGAACCCCTTTAGAACAATGCAAATTAGTGATAGAACAGATACGTAAGCAAGAGGAAACCGTACAGACTGCTAAAACGACCTGCCTAACCATACAAGTGTGATGGATGAACTGGGAAAGTAGTGGGGTAGGTAAATACCTGGAAGGGCTTAATTGGTAGGGCAACCTTACCACATACTACCAACATCTACACATCTTAACTAGTGGGAAGCTGAGGTTCCAACAACACTGTAGGGGAAAAGCTAATCTTAATCACATTATATATTAGAACATGTCACAGAATATACCTGGTGTCACAATCAGGTAGTCAAATGCTTGGACATAGCAATAGAGCATAGGCGCTTGATAGCTAATGCACTGCATATTGGAGCAGAGGGCGACCTGCACCACCTTTGCTTTTGTCTAGGGGAAAGCTTTGGGTATCTGATACGAGTACGAGATTGGAAAATGCTAGCACAAGTCTGCCAACAACTGAGATTCCCTTTAGAGATTGCAACAACTAATTTAAAACCAAACTTATTAATTTGGTCCAACACAATAACAAATGTGTACTCTGTAGCGCTAGCAGTCCCATGGGAAGAAGCAATAGAAAAGGCATTCGAAAGAAGCTATTGCAAATTAGTGAATTGGAGAAAAAAAGGAGTGTCCCGTGGAATTTGAATGCTGAGGATTTGGGGCAACAGCCAAACTGCTGAAGGGAAATAGGGATCTACAACAGAAGATTGCACCAGACAATAAAAGCTATGTCAGATAAGGCGGAGAGAAGTACTCAATGGCCGTGGCTAAAAAGGCAGGATCCAATTTTGGCACAGAAATAATATATATTCCTTTCTTAATGACTTAAAGAAATGCTCTATACCTACAGATGGGTCATTATTCTCACACTGTGTAACCCTGAAGTACAAATGAAAACTTCATGACATATAATACTCTGAGAGGGCAGTCATAATAACATTTAAATTTGCCTTAAATATCTTAGTCTTGAGATGTAATTACTTTTTATTTTTCTTACATGATGTTCTTTGTGATTAATCTTTTGACAACCTGATTGTTCCATGTATCTATCCAGCAGTTGGAGGTGTGTGTAGGGTGGTACTTCATTTCAGTATCTCCCCTTGCCAAAGGCAGATGTCGAGGGGGTGGCTTTGCATTGTCAGTGCTCAATGTTAAGCCTTGTGGAGGTGTTGTGAGCTTAAATTAACAATACATCTGGAATGGAAGGTGCCCACTTTAAACCACCAATAACATGTCTTCTTTCAACCCAAATCCGTACATGTGTTTTTGAAGTTCTCTTGGAAAATGGCATAGTAGATACCATAACATCATATCCTGTGTATTTAGAAAAAGTTTGTTGAAAGGGATAGGAAAGAAAAATAAATAAGGCAATAAAGTAATAATGCCCAAGCTATAAAAAATCATGTTTTAAACCTTTTTTGTAGCTTTATTATTTTAATTTTTTTACAGTTAACTATGCCATTTTATATAGTTAAAAATGCTTTTTGCAGCTGCTAAAGAAAGAATAATGTTTGTTAAGGTTAATAAAGGCTTTTTTATGCGCTTCTTGAAAGTGAGCTGTGCTTTTCACAGCTCCTTATCTGAAATTAACGAGGTTAGGATTAGAGCATCAGCATGATAAGAAAAACACAGTTTGTTTTGTCTTGCACAGCGACCTAGCTATCCAGCTGTTGTCTTTAGAATTAGTTAAGAACGTAGATTATTTTATAATCCTGGTATTAGCTTGCTAGCTAGCTAACATTGCACAGTCAAAAGCGTGCTAGCTAGCTGATTGGTTAAGGTTAAGGTTAACCAGCTAAGATAGCTAGCCTGCTAACTTTAAGGTGCTAACATGGTTACAATCAAGATCCGGCTCAACTAAGCGTTATAATGGTTATCCCTGCTTTTCATTATGAGTCCTGCCTCTTGACTGGTTATAATTAGATAGTTACAATCCGGCCTTCAGGGGGGGTCGAAGGGTATAGATGACCTTGGCCAAAGACCCAGAAGGGGCCCATGGCCTGTGGTGCGGTTCACACTCTTAGTCTGATGTTTAACATGTGCCACTAAAGTTAAGCGAACTGCAGCCTGACTAGCAAATTTGAAATTTTCCGAAGGAGCTGACCTGAGGTTGTTTGGACATCTGATTAGGGTGCCTCCTGGGCGCCTTCGGTTGAGGCTGTCTGGCAAGCTCTACAGGTAAGACACACCGGGGTAGACCCAAAACACGCTGTAGAGATTAGGGATCTTATCTGGCCAGGGCACGCCTGGGATCCTCCGGGAAGAGCTGGAAACCGTTGCTAGATAGGGGTGTCTGGACAACCCTTCTTAGCATGCTGTCACCGTCGAAAATGGGTTGATGGATGAACTAGCTACGCGCAAGACAAAACAGCTTGTGTTTTCTGTGTCTCATTCCAGATGGGAAGCTGTGAAAATGTTGTTAACTGTGGAGCAGTGCATAAAAAACGCTTTATTAACCTTAAAAAGCATTGTATTTGCTTCAGTAGGTCAGTAGCTGCAAAAAGCTTTGTTAACTGTTAATGGCATAGTTAAATGTTAATACGTTAATATTAAAGCAACGACAAAGGTTTAAAGCTATTGTATAAGTATGTGTAGTAATAATTACATAGTATTATTAATATACATACATATAATAATTATAATAATACGTGTCTTAAGCGAAATATAAGAGCATTGTTAAGATGGTAGTTCACCCATTTTCAACTTTTTGATATGTTTTCCATCATATTTAAGACATTCCTGACTCCCATGATACCTCGTGTAAATCATATGGCGAGCCATAGGTTCCCGACCCCTGGTCTAGCCGTTCTACCCGTGACTGTTTTTTTGCCATGTTATATAGTTGATATTTTGAAACGTCTTTGGGTTTTAGAACAGCGCAACATAAATCAAAATGGTGATGATCATTATTGTTAGCCTTGGACCTTCAGCAAAACAGACTTGTACAATATAGGTTCATGCAACGCAGCAAACTGCACACATTTGTTTTGTTACTGCTCGGTCTAGTTGTGTGTCCTTCTCTGGTTACAGCATTTAATGAACAAGTAATATCAACCCGTTCATCTTTTTCTTTGTTATTTAATATCCTCAGAATATTAGATGGATGCCACTAAATATGACAGCTCATTTGCTAATGGCCCTGCAGTCTCAGGACCCTTTAAAAGTTCAAACGTTCAAAGTGTTTTATTTATCAAGTGCACAGTATAACACAGGATCACTCTGACCTAAGAAATTCTTATAACATGGCAGGCAGCAACTACTTAAAACAGAGACAAGATATCCACCCCAAAAAATTAATATATATATATATATATATATATATATAAAGAATTGCTAAGATATACATAATATGTACAGATGGGGAATATGGACAGTGAGAATTTGAGTACTAAATATTTTAAATATGTAAAGTGCAGGTGTGCTGATGAATATGTGCATAGGATCGTGATGTTGCGCATTGAACGTACATAGGGAATGAAGGAGCATACATAGTAGAGTCGTGTAATCTAATCAATGTGATCCCTGAAGTTAATGTTACTGGTTGAGAAGCCTGATTGCCTGGGGGGAAAACTGTTTGTGCGTCTGGTCGTCCATGCCCGGATGCTCCGGTAGTGTCTACCAGGCGGCCGCAGCGAGAACAGACCATAGCCTGGGTGGCTGCAGTCTTTTTCTGTGCACTTTTCTGTGCTTTCCTAAGGCATTGTGTGTGGTAGATGCCTTGCACAGAGAGGAGGTGGCAGCCAATGATGCGCTTCGCTGTCTTCACCACCCTCTGGAGGGCTTTGCGGCCAGCAGCAGAGCAGCTGCCGTACCAGGCAGTAATGCAGCCTGTGAGGATGAGATTATGCAGCCTTTGAGATTATGCTTTGAATTTTGCACATCATCTTGAGAACACTGACGCTAGTATAGGTTGCTGGGTGTACAATCTCATCCATTTGCTGAGAGTACTTTGACCATTTTAACCAAATTTATGTCTTTTGTTATATTTATGCAATTTCTATTTTTACCTTTAATGTTTTGTCCCTTTTTATACACTGCTTGCAAGAAAATTTCTCATTAATCTTTTTATTTTCAATGAAAATGAACTTTTTAATTATTTCAGTTTCTTGATCATTCAATATTTGAACAGAACTAATAATGATTTGATAAGCAATTTATGAACAGAAACTGAATTGGTTGGCACACGTGTAACACTTTTGTCACTAAATATCATCCAACACTAAAGTTGGAGCCAGGCTGCAAAGACACTCGCACCACTGTTTTTTAGCACAAAAATGAAATCTTGCTGTTCAACTGTAGTAAACCCCAAATAGGCGCATGTAACCTTGACTAATGCACTATACGGCTCTGTTCAATTATTTTCTTTACAAATACTTGATGGGCAGCGATTTTACTATCTGCAGTATCCAGGCTTTAAAATAGATTTTATCATGATAATCAGTCTGTGCAAGTGTCACATGTGAGTGATCATCAGTTGACACAAGTTGCCATGTGTGAAACTTTCATGCTGTTTCTCTTTGCTTTTGCTACTACCTGTAAACACTTCAATATTTTCTAGATATCATCACTACTGATCAGTTAATGTTCCTTTGTTTGACTTAGTGGGCAGCTACCTGATATATCAAATATGTTGGATAAGGAGGATTTTACCATGATGAAACGTGCCATATTTGCCACTCAAAGGCAGTGCCAGCCACCAATATGCACTCATAACATGCTTGAGGACAGCAATGATCCCATTCTCACCTGCATCCGTCGCATTGGTCTCTTCAATAGCTCTGCAGATCGTGTCAAGGTATGTCACATGTCTCTACCATGATCATTTCTATTATGTTGTATTTTTGGTTCATCAATTACTACTGGACTTAAAATGTGATCCCAACTCTTAATCCGAAAGTGTTAAGTAATGCATTATAGACCCTTTGTGGCAAGGTTGACGAAAACACTCATATTTTGCAAACCCAAATAGTTTGGACTTTGCCACTAAATATTTCAGACCATATGTGTGTAGAACACATCTCTTCAGAAGGTTTTGCAGCTCTTCAAAATGTTTTTATTTTCAAAGATATTTTTACAATAATGTGTACAATGCTTTGTACAACCTTGCAAAATTTTATTAGACTCTACACATCACACAAGCTTACAATGCTTTTTACTTTTCTACACATTTAGGACACAATTCTGTTGATAGGTATTTATCTCCATAATTTCTGAGAGCGTGAGAGACTTCTTCTATGCAATCAAAATAAGTATGATCTTCTGAAATCCCAATCCACAGCCAAGGGTGAACCAGAATGGCCTTTTTTAAGATCGTACTCTTTGTCAGTCTAGGAGTTAAAATGTAAATGGTGAATTTCGTCGTGCTGTTAACTAGAAACTATCTTACTCACTATGTTATAATCAGCGCTAAGGTACCACTGTTACATATACTCACAGGCTCATTCATGCAGATGTCCTATGTTGTTGGCGCAGTGTTTTTGTGAATTTTGAGTAGTTATGAATTCGCTATCCCGCTTCCGACACCATGTTTACATGTCTAATAACAAGGTAGAGCCACTGAGGCAGCTAACAACTAACTGGTGTTGGCGTAATAGCTGACAGTTTGATAGCGTTAATTGTGTTGCATTAGTCTGGACCCGCCCCTAATGGAGAAAGGAAGGGTCCAGACTTTGCTCGATTCAAAAAGACCCTTATGAAGTGGAACCAACACCACTGTGACACCTTGCCTGCAAGAGGAAAATCAGAGCTATATTTTGAGCCAGACCCGGAGGGGATGCGTGTGCGAGCGTCTGGTGGGCCGGCCTTGACCCATTAGCCCAGAAGAAACATCATGGAGCCGCCACCCTGTGGGCCCACCACTTGCAGGGACAAACATTCGGGCCGGGTGCAATGTCAATTGGGTGTTAGGCATTTGCGGGGATCTACGACTGCTGACCCTTGGCATCATAGACATGTCCTAGGGACGTGGGTGATCCCATGCACCAAATGGTAGTTTGGAGTATCTGGCTTTCTTTGAGTTGTTGCGTGGAGTCGTGGAAAGGGTACCATCTAGCTATTATATAGTTCCGCTGGGAGATTTTCAATATCGATGGAGGTGACGATGGAGAAACCTGTAGAGGGGTGATTGGGAGGAAAGGCTTGCTCAATTTGATCCAGAATGGTGCTTTTTTGTTGTACTTCTTCGCTAGGCATGGATTGTCCATAATGAACACCATGTTTGCAGCTTAGGTTGCAGATAAATGATGGACTTTGTAGATGTATCATCTGGCCTGCGGCTGTATGTCGTAAAATTCAGAGAAGCCAAGCTGAACTGTCAACTAATGATGGTGAACTGGTGATTTGGATCAGGTGGTGGGGTAGCCTTCCGAACAGACCCGGTAAACCCAAACGTGTAGCGAGGGTGAATTGGGAACGTCTGGTTGAGGTCCCTGTCCGGGAGGTCAACTCCCACCTCCGGTAAAACTTCACATGCATCCTGGGGGTGGTTGGGAACATTGATTCAGAATAGACCCTGTTCAAAACCTCCGTTGTGGAAGAGACTGCTAGGAGCTGAAGTCTGCAGGTCGTCGTTGCCTGTCGTGGCGGCAACTAATGAACCTGCTGGTGGAATCCAGCGGTGAAGGAAGCGTGGTTGGCCTAGGGGTCTGTTGAAGCAGCAGACACGTACCGGGTGGGGCAAAGGGCTGCACATTTAGAAGTCAAATAAGCAAAAACCTGGGTGTGGGAGGAGTTCAGGTAGGCTTTGGAAAAATACTTGGTTGGCCTGTCGAGATGAGTCAGGACCTTTAAGTCTGAAGACATGAAAAAATCAGTTTAGAGATCCTTTTCTTTCATTACTGAAATATGCAATATTTACCTTTTTATATTATTAAAAGTATTGTGTCGTCATTTTAAAACTCACCACTGTGCAGCGGTCATCACTGAACTTTGACGTTATCTAAAATTTTATTAAAAGGTAGGTCTGGGCGATATGGTCTCTAAATGATATCACAATATATCACAATATTTTGAAAATGTTTGCTAAAACACTTTTTTTCATTTACCCCCTTGATGTTTACACATTATAACAGATGATTCTAGTAGTCCCTGCAACATGTCTACATTATACCATTCTTATTTCTACTCTCCATTAGATTTTTAAAAGGTGTGTGTAAATCATAACAAAGTTGGCTTGATCTAACTGGTATTTCTTCAATGCATTAAAATAAATGGAGCCCTTTGTACATACTATAGCTTATTTCTGTGTTAAAAAACAGGTCAATGAAAAACCATCATACTTATCAAAGTGCAATCTTCCTATGTCACTAGATATTTCTAAATAATAAATTTAAGTGCACTCTTTGTCCATATCCCTGGACTTTTTAATGATACATAAATAATAATAATTTAGACATTTTATATAAAAGTGCATCTTCTCTTTTAAATCAACAAATTAAAAAGCACCTTTAGTGTATGATGTCAAACTGGCTTTGTCAAAAACTCTTGACAGAAAAATTGCCGCATTTTGTGAAAGATTATGTGTGTCTGCAGCGAGTACTAACCGCTTATTTACAAGTTTTTTGCAAAAGTCACAAGCCTATCAACTGTGTCGGGCTTAAGAGATGCTCCGTGGCATGCATCCATGGTCCCACAGGTGTACATAGATGCTTTTTTCTGGTTTGGGAACATTTCTTCATGGGTCTTAAACCACTGTGGGGGATCTGGTTTACTGTCAGCAACGTCGGATTGCAAGCAGGCAGACAACAATGTTTCAATACACTATGTGATGATGAGGCAGAAGATTGTCGTTCCCCTTTGTAAAAGCTTCCAAAGGTTGTTATTTTATTTGCTCTGATATTGCTGGTGCTTGATGTTGTGAAGCGGATGACTCAGATGTACCCTGGTTAGACTCAGACAGCACTGCCTCTTTATTAATTAATCGAGGACGGAGACTTCGAGACTAAGTAAGTGCAGTGTCGTCATACGCATACACATCGCCAGGATGCTGGAGTGGAAGAGATGAAGCACAGGCTTTGCATAACACACTAACATTCTTGGTAGTATCTGGTGGGTTACTCACTAATCAACTGGTGTGCAGGTAACTTGAGCTCTTGCTGTGCTGTGTCAAGATTCTTCCTCTTTTTCTAGCTGAATGAGAAGCTGCTAGCTACCTGCTTACCATCGCCAACAGCTCGAGAGCTTTATCAGTCTATGATTTGTCAGTCCTAAATCTGTCAGATTTTAAATAAATGTAGGCCAAATGGTGCGAGGTAGTCACCAATTGCGAGGTGCAGCCGATGGCCGAAACATTGCAGTTTTATCCACATATTGACAGCTTTGATAATGTTACTCCCATATTTTGGTGAATCACACCTGTTATCTTTATGGCAATCAAACCACCACCAAATTACTGACCCAGTGCTGTTTTTTAACAAGTTTTTAGGTCCGGCTTCCACAGAAGTTAGTTCTTTAAATGAACAAGTTGCTGTTTAAGCTGGCTAACTTGTCTTTCGGTATCCTCAAAACAAACGCTGCTCTATCACTGTGCATGTGTGTAATGTGTGTGTGCAAACTGGGCGGGGCTTGCATGTGTGTCTGTCTATGAGGGAGAAAGGAAAGCGCTGTGCTACAACAAATCTAATTTTGGCTGCGGCAGGAAACAAACTTGACAACATTGCATGCAGTGCGATTCATGATGCATTTTCTAAACTCTATATATTGCCCAGGCCTACTTAAACGCTAAACAGGCACGGAATAATTTTGCGCTTCTCTCGCTTGATAATTCCTACCTATTACATTCGATTGGCAAACTTGGATTCATTTTGAACAAAACCCATATTGGGACATGACCTGGGGCGTGCCCGTCAATCAGTCAAATATAAGTTAGTCAAAATCGATTTCAAATACTTTTTTTTACTGCTTGCTAACCCATATCAGCTGGTTTGCTCAAATCCTTTTGATATCTACAAGACAAAGGCCTCCTTCAGAAACTGCAAAAAAAAAGAATCTATCCAAGAAAAATCAAGATGTACGCCCCCAAAACTGAGCGGTGCCTACTTTGTCTTTAGACAATGGTAAATTTTGCTTTGCTAAATAGTGTGACTAGCTAAACAATTTGTTTATGTTTTAGATTTGTGTCGTGTGGAAAAAATATCATATTGTGAGATTTATTAAAAGGTTTAGGTAAAGGTTTTCTATGCATAAAGCTAATGGAGAAATTATTTGTTTGTGCAAGGAGAAATACGAGACCTTTTCTTTATATCAGTCTTTTTAGTCTTTTCTATTATTTGGTCTCGTGCACCTGTGTTTGTCTTTGATCTGCATTATTTCATGCAATTATAATCATGATCCAGGATTTATTTTTATTCCAGATTTATTGAGATGTCAGTGTCAATTTAGATGTCAATGCCTATAAAGCCAATTGGTTAATTTGAAACCCCTCTTGGCATTTTCGTTTCAACAACAGCAAAAAAAAATCTCTTTTACACACAAATATTACTAACAAAGATTTGAAAAAACGATCAATGACCCCAAGATGAGCTGCATACAGCAAAAGGCTTGTAAGGTTTAATGGAATAGATATAAGGGAGTGTGATACTTAAGGGGTAAAGTTAAAATGAGCAGATTTGGCAGTTGAGAGACCTCTAAGACTATATCTGTTGACAAGAGTTATCCTTGAAATTCAAGTGTTCAAATATGAAGATGGAGGGTATGATGATGCCTTCAATCAACTTAGTTGTTTAAAACTGCAGATGAGGCCTTCATTATCCTAAAATGGCCATCACAGACAGTTTTAGTTGCACTGTAGGCCAAATTTAATTGTTATAGGGAGCAGGGAGGGAGAGTTGTCAGCGAGTAGAAAGTCAGGGGACTTGAGATTGATGAAAGGATCAGTTAAGTCCAGTCAAAGTTAACCTTATGTGGTGAGCACCTGCTTATACTGAATCCTACAAGCTTCACTGACTGACTGTATGCAGGTTTTAAATTTGCAAGTGTGGCACTGGATATGTGATCCTGCAGGTGCTACAGTTCAGTTTGGTAGGTTTGTAATAGAGGGTATCCCAACTTTTAAACATAAGCCTATGGTTATTAGACTTATGCTGTTCAAGAGTATCTGTTAGTCTTTTTGCAGCATTTTTTTTTTCCATTCCTGGATAATACATCCTCGACTGGTTGCTACAAATAGGATAAAAAGGTTGACTTTTGCTTTTGTAGTTTTTCTTTCAAACATGTCTTAACACTTTTTAATATTTAAATATATGTTATAATTAAAGTATTAATTTATTTCGCTTTCAGTTAAAGACTACAGTAATGTCAAAAATGGCACTTTGAGGTTTTGGCTTTCTAACAATTTCAGTTTGCTGCACGGTACAGAAAGTAAAACTCTGCAGATATAGAAACCTACTTCTGATTAAAATGTTAAATCTGACAATTTTTACATTTGTTTTTATTTATGAACGTTTACTTGCATTTAACATTTCACTGTTTAATCACTAAATAAAAAAAGACTGAAAACGTGTTTTTCCTGCCTACAAAAGCCATGTATCAAAAGCTTTTGAAAACCACTGTACTGTGCTTGATTAGCTAACTGGATAACTTGATACCACTACGCCAACCTGAACTTGTTGAGATACATGACTGGCACTCTCATGTCCTGACTCAGCTGCTGCTAAAGCAACTTTTCATTCTCCACCTCCTCTAGCATTGCTCTTGCTTTGTCGCATCTGTTTTCTTTTTTTAAAAGCAGTATATCAGTTTTTAGGCTGAACAAACGCGTTTTCAGTTTATTTACATGAAGCGATTAAGCTGAGAATGCTCCGAATTTGAGTTACTTACTAGACGT
>JAVQJS010019163.1:0-14697 GCA_036024795.1 Galaxias rostratus | reverse complement strand
AAAAGTGGTCCCTCTGGGTCTGGATTTCACCCAACCAAAATGAGCCTAAAAAACTTTTTACATTTTTTTTATCCCCCCCCCCCCCCCCCCCCACACCCCTCGTCGATCCCTGGTGCCCTGGTGGAGTCTCTCCACTGTATCCCCTTTCATAAAATCCCAGGTTTGATGTGGTTGCCGGGGGATCCGGTAAGTGCTTGGCAGCGCACGCCGAGTGACTCAGCGAGGGCGAAATCAGCAGACTGACACTATCGCTCCGCCAGCAGGGCCTCAAAGCGAATCTAAGCACTCGCAATTGATTTAATCACTTTAAGCAGAGCCTGAGACAGGAAGGCTCTGTTCAGGTTTTGACTCCACTCCTGCAGACCCCCCAACCTGCACCAATGAACTCAAGAGTGGACACAATGACCCCGTAGAGAGTTCACTGTCCCGGGAAAACCGTAAGTACATAGCCAGCATCAACGTGGGATTTTGTTCAGAGCCCTGGGCTTGAAAAAGTGGAGGACTTGGATGACAACTCAGTAGTACGGAGCATGATGGCAGCCGGACACCTGGTCCGATTTTTGTGAGTGTAAGGCTAGGTGGAAAAAAAGGGAGAAGAAGAAGAAGGGGTTTATCTGCACCCCTTTGGTGTGCATCACATATCCATATGCAATGATTTATTCACTGGGAGCTCCCCCGTAGCTTGACCTTTTCAAAGCAGAGCTGCTAGAAACAACTTGAGAAGCAATTGTAGCTCCCTGACACACTTCTCATAAGTAGGACTGTTGTACTCGTTTAATAATGTTGACAGAAGTCCCCCACTCTCCGCCAGCTGTGGCCACAGGCTGGGCCAGAGGTCAGAACCCGTACAACCGCACGCTAAACCCCCTACAAGAAGGCACAGCCTTATGTGGGCCGAATGCAAATGACATGCGGGAGCCAACTTGTATGAAAACAATATGGGCTGGCTTCCCGGCAATTAGTGTTGACTGAATCGATGGCTGGCTGGATTGTCTTGTTTTTCACCCATAGCTCTTGGCATGGGAACGAGATTGGTATTGGTAGACAAGTCGTCGACATGAAAAATGATATCAGATTTGCTTAGAGGAGACCTTTGATGGCCTCTCTAATCCACTGCTTGCGGTAGACATGGAGCCTCTCAGATTAAGTAGCTCTGCTGCGTGTTCACCTCCATCTTTGGAGACATTTCAGTGATGATACAGGCTGAGACATTGTTCAAAGGGGAGGGGTGGCGGTGTCCGTTTACCCAGGAGAGTGCCGAGGTAATCCATCAGCCAGGCGGCTGGCCGTTGGTTCAGCACAGACAGCCCCCGCTGCTTGCTGACCATCCATCTACATTCCTCAGTGCGGCTCTCTCTTTCCCTTTCAGCATTTCTCTTTCCCTCTCTCTTTTTATCTCCCTCTGTGTATTTTTCTGTGTATTTCTCTGTCTCACTCTCTATCTATATGTGAACATCCCTTTCTTTTCCCCATATCAGATCTTTACAGTACATCCCACACATTGGCATGCATAGCAGCTCTCAACGTTTTGACCAGGAAGCTGACGTTAGCTTGAATGAGAAGATGAAACATCCAGGTGATCAATGTTTAAACTGTCCAATTGAGGGTATCCCCCCACCATAACAAACTTTAGGATATTCATCACAATGTGGATTTGAATTAAACAAAGACACATTTACCTTGTTCTAAGCTTCCTGATCCAGCAATGCGTCCCATGTTGAGGGGGAGCATTAAGCCACTATTCACAACGCCGCTGCCCCCTCCCACAATCCAGAGGAAAAGGTGTCTGCGGAAAGGGAAAGTGAAGTATTGCTTTCAGCGTGCAAGTTTGGAAATGAGAGAACCATGTGTATCAGTTACTTGTCCATTCAAGGGTATCAATTACTGTCACTCTATATACAGTCATGGGACAGTGGGCAGCTTGTTGAACTACTTTTGCAATGTATCTGAAGTCATTTCCCAGTCTTTGTTAGGACCGAGAGATGACAGCGTCGACTATTTAGTCCTCGATTTACAAAAATGTCACAAAGTACAGTGCATGAGAGGGATGGTATTTTGACAAATGGAAGAATATCCTCATAGTTGAAAGTTTTTCTGTATCATTGCTAATTTATTTTCTTAACATTTTTGTCTTAACATTCTATGAACTGTAAGTGTAATTCTAACATTCTAGTTCCACAACTCTATTGTATGACTGCCAAATGTAGTCGCTCGTATTAAGCATTTTATTAATTCTTCAAAACGTTGTTATGCTAGTAAGTTAGCCAATGTCGGCAAAAGGTGTTTTGTCATTGTGTGAGCCACACTGGACAAAATGTTTCAATGTATTTTTCACCATTAGATTCAGCCCTGGAAATGCTTCCTACACATTTCTGTTTTCTTCTACTTTTTTTGTTGACACTGACTGCTTAGTGACGCTAATATCACTTTGGTCTGTCTGAACGCTATTATGTGTCACAAATTAACCTTTTAGATACAGATTTCAACAGAAGGCAAACGTTTACTTGGAAAAGTCAATACTGCACAATACTGTTGTACACACATATATATATATATATATATAGAGAGAGAGAGAGAGAGAGAGAGAGAGAGAAAGAGGTGATTAGGGTATATTGGTAAAATCTTGACCTGCGGGTCATTGGAATGTTTCAGTCAGTTGTTTGGTTGGGCACACTACCCTGAGAATTGCTATATACTTATTCATAGCAGGCTTGAGTTTACCATGTTGAGAATAGATTTTTCTATTTTACGTTAAATATTGCCGGCCTATTGGGGTTTCTGGACAATGTGTGTTTTTTGTTGTGAAATGATTTTCAACAATAAATACATCTACATAAAGCATTCATGTTTTGTCCTTCCCCAACTTGATAGGAATGTTGAAAACTTAAAAATCGCTAATATAAAATGTGTTTCTCAACACGTTTATAATGTTTATAAAAAATGTCATCCACTATGGACACAATGTTATTAATTACAATCAAAATCAATTCAATAGTTTGACTGCCCTAATCATTGTGCAGGTGATGGCTCACACAATAAAATTATGTATAGAAGTTGTGGAGAGTATGACCATTTCACTCTCATGGTATCAACTCATCAGTTTCGATCAGCAGGCTGTGTGCACAGTTATTGTACGAGTTGAAGAAAATTGTACTTTCTCTTTTGCACATATGTGCCAAAACACTTGAAACTTGCTTAAATTAATAAGAAATTAAAATCTGGTGTGAACAAGAGACTAATTAGTTTCTTAGATTAGAATGCATTGTTTGGAAAACAAAGGTTGATTAGGACAGACGAACAAAACATGCACACACAACAGCAACCGTAATGACTGTGACTTTTCAATGAATCTGAACTGCATCCAATTCAATTAGATGACTCACTTTTGGGGTAGTGAGAGAGGTAAAGTAAGATGTCACAGTGGTCAAAGATCTTGGTCTAGATCGGTTAAACTTGTGAGTGTAGATTTGTACCTGGGTTTTGAGGTCATGCTATCTCTGTTCTATGCACCGAGTAGATGAATCTCCAAGACAATGGCACCTATTTTTAAGACTGATGAGGGCAATGAGAAATGATCCCCCTCCCAATATTAATATTTGATCATCATGAAATCATTTTAATCTCCTTTTTTAATTAACTTTTGACAGTCAGTTAATGAAGAATCTGTAAAAGAAATGTGTAAAATAGCGCATAACTATTTAATTAGTTTTCAAGAAGTAATTAAAGAGTTTTTGCATATACATTGCATATAAATCTGTTGATTCATACATGAAAACTTGGACTATTTCGAGCGGAAAAGTTGAATATTCAGCAGTTACAGAAAAGGAATTTAGGATGTCTTTCTTATTCCAGACTCAATGAAGAAGAAAAAAGTCCTTGCTGTTAGTTTCAAGTAAAAAAAAAAAGCAAAGCACACACATAAATAAATAATGCCTCATATGCATCAATATAAAAGGGGGCTGAGAGCAACATGCATTTGATGAATGCCCAGATTAGTGATCTCCGTGCTACCCAGAACATGCTGCAGTGCTCTGCTGGGACCAACTGTCACAGGGCCGCCCAGAGGATCCTCCCCTGGCTTTTGGACACGCTAACCATCCAACCAGACCTGGTCCTTCACCAAGCTCCACAGGAATACGTTTTTTTTTTATACACCGCCCATTAAAGAAAGTCGTTAACTCCCATTTTTACATCCTTATCCATATTTTAACGTGGGATGGATTTAGCCGCAGCTCATGATGTCTTCATCGGTCTTTAAGTCGTCGCACGCAGACAAGTTCCAACGGTCTAGAAGGGAATCGGATAGGACACAGTTATACTACTCAGCTGGCAGATCATTCAAGTGTTGAGGGAATCTCTTTTTGTCTTAGCCTTCAGAGACTCGTTAGGTCCTCCCTCATAACGAAACCAAACCTCGCCATGGTCCACTCCCCTAGTAGGAATGCCAGAATCCTTTAAGTCACCTGGCTCCCTTTCAAATTGTCTGACCTGTGGTCAATGGTGACATTGTCTTTTAGTTCTTCTGCCTTGTTTCACATCTCAATTTACATACTGTTACCCATGGCTATAAGCTGAGTTTATTCCTCTGACTGAGTGGACACAGCCAGCTATCCAATTGACTACAACTACATCATCGTCTAGCATTAGGGAGTTATGTCTAAGCTTCAGTTGGAAATTAATGACATTAAATTATCTGCTATATGATGCCAGTACAATGTGCTCATTCCACAAGGCATATATCTTTTCATGGTGTTTTTGCCATTAATACAATTGTATTATCTGGATGTTGGCGTGCATGCTAATGATGTTGATTGGAAATGGAAATGAGCAAAAATAATTATTGTGTTTATTTCCTCATGTTAATTCCAATTAGCGTTTTAGGTTTAGAATATTCTCCATTAGCCTATAAGATCTACCCAGATACAAATGACTAACAACAGTCCTGATGAACACAGAATAGGAGTGTTGTCTTACTGGCAGACATCAACATAATTCCAGTTCTGCACAGCATGAACACCCTTCTTTTATGGGTAATCCACATGTTTGTCCTTCCACATATTCCTATCACTGGTTCTCAATAGGCCAGTTATAGATAATGAAGTTTGTATTATAAAATACCAAAGTGATACATCACAGGTAATGTTCCTTTGTATTTTTTCTTGTATTTGAATTAAATTTAGTGCATTTTTTGTGTTTTTTTTGTGTATATTTTTGCACGGATGATATGTTCCAAGGCACTGAGACAAAAAAAAAAGATTCGAGGACCAAAAAAAAAAGTTTTGAGGACCTGACTTTGCATTTCATACCACGGCTATGGCGATTGAGGCAAAAACATTGGCTTTATTTCTTAACATGAACGAGGGTTTCACGCTGTGTAACATAGCTTATTACCAAGAGCCTAATTTTAATTACATTTATAGATTTTGTTCAGGAATGGTTTGATGCTTACTACGACAATAAGATGCTTCACATTCTGATTGATTGTGCCTAGAAGCAGAAGACAATCATAGCTTGCAGACACTACCAACATAATGATGTTTCAGTCTATTTTGCAGAGCAGCATTTGACATCATATACTGATTGGGGGATTCAAGATAAATACATCGATGGCAAATCCACAGGTTTGAGAAGATTGAATTCTAGATTTGTAACCTGTGTAAACCAGCACAAAGAGGAACTGCTTTTTCTAAAATGTATAAATAAAAGAAGCCTTCCCTGCTGTCAGTGGTTTCTCCTTTTTTTTAATTGACGTCCGATGAGTAATTGAAGTGAAACATAAAGACACGGCGGCGGTCATTATGAGTTATGATGATTCAGTGCATTTTTTGATAATGCAACCTGAGATGAGCTCCAGATAATGATGTACATTAAGCTGCAGTTTCCATTTTCATTTTCAAACCCCCACCCCCTATCCCCCGCGCCAATCCCTTTTAAAAGCTAATGACAGTTTTATGGGGAACTTCATTAGGAGAAGGAATGTTAAAATGACAAACAGCAGCGTATTATAATTATTGGCCGAGCATTCTTGCGTAGTTCAATTTTGTAATGGCTCACAGAAACTTTTTTTTCTGGAGGTGTTCGGGGAAAGACCTTTCCTTACCTTGTTTCGTAATAACGCACGTATCAGAAGCTGTCAATGGTCTCATTGAATTGATTTGAATTCATGGATCCGGCAGTCTATATTCCAAACTGGCCTCGAGGTGCAGTGTGCAAGGAGGGAGGCACCGCTGTCAGCTTTGTTGTTTAGGGTCTTCCACGTAATTGCAGATGTCACGTCTTAGATGTGAGGTGACCGGAGAGAGGGGTTGGGGGGAAACTTCACAGGAAGGCACACGTCCACATGGATCTCGCCACTCCAGTATCCCTTCACCTGCATTTTTAATCAGACACCATCAAAGGACAGGTACTGGGGAGTGGCAGGGGGAAGAGGGAGCATAAGAAAGACATCAAGCTGGTAGGGGGCTATGGGACGAGGGGGCTGGATGTCTAGAGAGGGCATGGAGAAGCGTTTTTGAACCAATCCAGCCTTCTGCATCTCCATCTCCACAGGAGGTCCAACCTTTATGTCTAATGCTGCAGTACAAGGCTGACAAAAGGACGCAGCTTCTTTTGAACAGAGCAGTCTTAGGAAACTTGGCAACAGATCTTTTTTTTCTTTTATCAATCTGTTGTTTTGTAGGAAAACAGAATATTTTATGAGTATTTTATTTTTGAATTATGCATGGAGAATATTATTAACCCACATAACACTATGAGGAGCAGACTTGCGATTTGTTTCACCATACTGCCAGAGAAATTTAAAGAATATTTTTTCTCTCAGTCTGAAACCCGCTTCAAAAGTTGTCATTCACAAGGTTTTTCTGTTCAGGTTTGCTTTGCCATCACAGTTTCTAGCAGTGCACCCATTTAGAGAAATATAGTTTTAATAGTATTTAGTTTGTTAGGTATAACATTGCATGTATAGTTATTTTTAACAGCAAAACAGAAACGTACCAGCACAATCCCTACCATAAATACTATCAAAAAATACATAATGTGTTCAATTATATATGGTCAATAATCATAATAGACACATGAATGTAAGAACATCATCTGTATAGGTTATAGCAATAATACATACTACTAACCAAAGAGAACAGTCTGATCAGATCAAATCACTTTTGTGTTTTCAAACATTTAAAGAACCGTGTCCTAAAATAAAGATTATTGTCCAACAGCAGTATTACGTGGTCCAATAACACAGGTTAAACAGGGCTTTGAATGTAAAGTCCCCCAAACATTTTATTTCAAAACCAAAAAAACAGCATTTGCTTTGGCAAAGCATATGGCTATGTCCTACTTTATTTACAGTGGTCCTGTCCAGTGGAGGACGATAACCTTTTATTCAGTCTATGGGGAAGAACTGATCGTTTCATGTCTCTGACTTTCTACTTAACATCAGTGTTTCTGCCTCCCTGGACTGCCCTGTGGAAATGAGAAATTAGCTAATGAGATTTAAAAATATGATACAAAAACAGACATACTTGACTTTCAATCTGTAGTCATGACAGAGGGTGAATGTTTTTTCCCCCCTGAAACTAGACCACCTGTAAGGCAAAGAGTTCATTAAACGTACACTGCGCACATTCTTGATTTGTTAGTAAACAAGCTTATTTACCAACGAGACATGTAATCATAGCGGCATGGTGATGCGAGATAATACTTTTATCCCTTCGCTCTCCCTTGTGAAACACTCATAGTTGCACGGAGCACTTAGGGAAACGCGCCATATCTGGCGCCTGACATGAGGGATGTAAGCGCGATTGCTTTCAGGCCGGAAACTGAAATGAAAGAGGCCCCACTAGTGGTGCTCTGGTTTTAATCCTGGACATTTTCTCTGGGCTGTAAGCGGGTCTTGGCTCGTTACCTCGCAGCGGAGCGCCTCGCTGGCAGGGTTGCATCGAGTGAGGGAGCAAGCGAACGAGTGAAAGAGTGAAAAGGGAGGGCCAGTCCAGGCCGCGGAAAATGTAATCTCCAGATTAGGGGGCGAGACGAATTCCTGCCGCCAGCCTGACCTTGTCAAGGCGATCGAGGAGCCAGAGTGAAATTGAGATTTCAGGACTGGAGCAGGCATCCACAATGTTACTGTTTCACTCTCTCTCTCTCTCTCTCTCTCCAGGGTCACATCCTGACACCATGATTCACACTAAACATACGGTCACACTGGCAGCACACTCTAAACAGGCTCCAACCCAGTGTATCATGACATGCACCCAGTCTCCTTCGGGCCCTTCATGGAAACAGCTTCCTAGAGAGATAATGAACACGTTTCCAATAATTGCCAATCATTTTTCCTAATACACCCAATGGCTTCTCTAATGAACTAAGATACCGTATGGGGGGAGTGTGGGTGGTAGAATAAATTGATTCCATCTTCATATGCAACGTTTTTACAGTAAGAAGCAAGGCCTCTGTAATAGGCAAAGTGTACCTAGTCACTGCACTCGCTGTTGTGCTCAAAACGAGCTGTTATGACGGTTGCACATTTCATTATGGCTACAAGTATTGAAACCAGTAAAGAAAAATTAAGTGATTTTCTTGCTTTTAGCACGTCATTCATTTTAGCCATTGCTGCAAACTCATGCCAAGATGGATTGCATTGCATCGAAGACTGAAACTTTAAAGGTGGAGGAGTACAATCCAAAATTGCCGCGCAGCTCTTTGTAATAGAATGCCATTTCAATTGTGCCTTAGCCCTTACAGACTGTCAACAGAAAGCACCTTTCCTCTGGCGTTGATTGACAGCGCTTTAGTGTACAAGATGTGGCTTCAGGGCAGCAAATTAAACCCAGCACCTAACATTTCTCACAAATATTTGATGGTTGTCATGGTAATCTATAGACACAGGCAGGGCTAATAGAAAGGAAAACAGTGCTCTACATCCAGTACAGGTTGTGGCATGTGAAAGTGACAGCAGGTAGCCCATTGCATTGATTTGGAGCCCTGAGGAATGGTTCTCCAACTATAGAGAACAACAGGTTTGAACTCTGTGACATCCTTTCACACTGAAATGTTTTTCCATAGCATTGGCTTTTGGTCGAAGAGAAATGCTATGAAGGCTCATTTGCATATAAGGTCAAAGTCTCCAAATGTATTTGGTCATTATTTAAGGAAATCTGTAGACGTCTTGCCCAGTCTTTTGAAAGACACACCAAGAGTCTTGCTGTGCTAAATGTATAATGTATGTCTCACACCATCAGGATATTGGTGGAGTCACCGTAATGGCCAGATTGTTTCCACCCCCAGCTCAACACCGCCGTGGAAGTCATGCATAATCCCACAAAATCTGCCCAGTTTATGAATTTTAAATGCTTGGGTCGAAATGGTGGGGCTGCTCTTAAGTGATTCCATTTCTAATAGAAAAGCAGACAGCTGGGAGCCCCCCTGCTGTGCAGTGCTGTCACTGAGGCACATACATTTTGTAGGCTGTAAATACAATTTTAATGTGTAACTGCGTTTGAGAGGAGAAATCACTCGTTGCTCTGGAAGGAATCCTCAACGCCAACCTCAAGCAAGATACTTTACGATTGGTCAATCCACCTGCCATTGAAAATCCCAGTCTGTTTCACATAGCAATGCTCTGTTTGCTCTCACACCTTAGATTTAATAATTTTTGCCCTAACAAAAGACATTTAGGTGATGGAACACTGCCAATTTCTGGGCACTCCATAAACAGTAAAACCTGGGAATTGACAAATGAAGGTTCTCTTTGGAGCGAGACCATGCATTAATATTAATCAGGGCTTCTCTCAGAGAGTGGGCAGTCTCTTCCCTCTTGGGATAAGCTGAAGCTTATAAGATGTCATTCTGATACATCTGTCATCTTATTTAACATGAACGGGTAAGCTGTCCCTGCGTTAGTAATGTCTCATTTAGGCCAGTTTTAACAAGTGGAAACAAGTATTTGAGGTCTCTTTAATTTCTTGTCTGTTTCAGAGATGCCCACCAGTAGCCGTCAGCTGTCTCGATCAAGTGGAGCAAAAAGTATTTTGCACGTCATGGAGTAAATGTTGAATAAACCTAAACTGCAAGTCACAGCAACACAGATGTGTACATGACATAATATTTTTGTTATGGTGGCCCTATGCTGTTCTACACGCTTATGGGATGTAAAAAATAGCCAAATCACAAAATAGATTAAACGTATATTCCATTTCATCCGTTTTGGCATTTGATCTCGGAAGGAGCAATCAAATCTGAATTCAGTAACATCAAGACCGTAAAACCAAATCTGCAATAGAGATTGTCTTACACATTGTTGAAGGATACTAAGCCTGCAGCACATTGGTTGCAGCCCAAATGTTTACAGTAGATTGCACCCTCCAATGCTTAGCCTTCCTCCTCTTCCTCACTGCTCACCTCCCTTTTACAACCCTTGCTGGCTCTGAAACACAGATGGTATCCATCCCATTGAACCTTCAAGGTTACGTCTCCAAATACATCAAAGTCTACCTTTTAAATGAGAAGGACCGTGACGGACAGTGTTTTTTGCTAGCCTCAAGGCGTTCATTTCTGAAAATGGTACTGTCCTCATTATCGTTTTTTCATAAAACACATGAAAGTGATTTAGGTGTCTGGAAAAGCAAATTGGGTTCCCAAAATATCCCGCTGAAAAGGCGTCACCCGATGGGCGAGATGAACTGTCCAGATACCGTTATAACCAATTTCAATTAAATTATAGCTTTATCAAAAAGAACTATTTCACAGTTGACCGAGCAGACCAAAAAATTGCGTGCGTGAGTGACAACTTGCGAGCGGAAAGGCTTCATTTTCAAAGTTTATTCAAATCTTTTGATTAGAAGGCATCGCCTACTGTGTGTAGACATCAAACATCTCTCGTGATTTCTCTTTTCTTTCCCAGAAATTGAAAAAGTCCAGAAGGATGAGGACAAAGAGGAAGAGAAGTTCATTGATGTGGTCATCAACAAAAACATGAAGCTGGGACAGAAGGTGTTAATACCTGTCAAACAATTCCCCAAAGTAAGTGCAGTCAACATTGTGCAGCACTGTCTGCGTGATCTCTTGATGGCTAACGTCTGAAGTCAGACAGCTAACATGTTTTTTTCTTTGATTTTCCACCCGTGGTAGCAGATGATTTGACAGTGTGTTTATAACATTATAAATAGTACCCGTAGGCTGACATAAGTAGAACAGACTTGTATTCAGTATGTACTGTTCTGTTCATATTTTAGCTTTTAATTATAAACTATTTAATGTCTGTCCCTCCCCAGGAAATGACCTGTCAGTAAAGTCAGCCTTATTTCATGTTGACATCTAAATGTTCAAATCTGAAATACTTCAAGCAAATAATAAAATGGAAATGCTTTAACAGCAGAGTCCTTGCAGGGAGCATAAAAAGTTGTATATGAATGAATGCTTTGATATGCTTTACTGTGTCTCACATTGGCTTTTTCTGGACTATTTGTATTACACACAGGAATGGCAGACATCAATAAAGTGGAACATGTTATTTTTGCTTCATGATCTAATTTTAGTGTAGTTTCCTAAAGTGTCTTTAGCACCATTAAACAATTTTGATTAATAATAACTACCAGGGACCGACAGCAAACACAGCTAGACATCGGCTAGGTTAAACACTCCTGAGTGTCTCTGCCTACTTGCCGGCCATGGCAATAAGTAAACTATGTGACCCAGACATTTCATCCAGACAGGGGCCGGGACACACTTACCTGCATGTGAGGGTGAATAGCGCCACGCTGGGCAGGGACACAATTACCTGCATGTGAGGGTGAATAGCTCCACGCTGGGCCGGGGCACACTTACCTGCATGTGAGGGTGAATAGCTCCATGTTGGGCAGGGACACACTTACCTGCATGTGAGGGTGAATAGCTCCACGTTGGGCTGGGAAATATTTACCTGCATGTGAGGGTGAATAGCTCCATGTTGGGCCGGGACACACTTACCTGCATGTGAGGATGAATAGTTCCACGCTGGGGCAGGGACACAGTTACCTGCATGTGAGGGTGAATAGCTCAAGCCTGGACAGGGACACACTTACCTCCTTGTGAGGGTGAATAGCCCCACACTGGGTTGGCTGATAAGGTATCTCTGGCACAAGAGCACTTCAGGTCCGTTGAGACAGCGGCGCTCACCGGCAGCAGCGTTTATGGAGCCCCATGCTTGGTGGGTGACAGAGAGTTCCCACTGGGAGAGTGGTGGCGAGGCCAGTGTAAACGCGAGAGGCCTGCTCACATAGGTGATATCACTCAAGTTTTCGACTCGGTCCTAGAGGGGAGAAGGCTTGCATGTGGAAAACCTGGGCTGAGAGCACAATGAGCAGTACTCATGTGAATATATGGCTCCCCCCTGAAATTCAGTCTTAACGTAGGATGCATTTTGAAAACAAAACAAGTGTTTTGTTTAGTTCATTAAAAATATGCAAATCCCAGTATTTCTGAATATACTGTACCAGAACCTACATTTTCTAGAATAATGACCGAAGCTTCACTGAGCTCATGACTAACACGCAATGGATGACAATTTGATCTTTTTTGCCGGAGAACGTAACTGTAAAAACTTAGTCATCCCGCAAAAATAAAAAAGAAAGTCTCATTATCTTGACAGGGTTTTCCTAATACACAAAACTAACAAGTACTTTAATGATTTGTTGGGAAAGTTCCAGTTCATTTACTCACTAAAACTATGGGAGTGACATTGCAGTGCTGCGAATAGAATGTCATCTGAAGGCCTGGCCTTATCTCATAGGATCAGAGCTAAACAGATTTGGTTTGACAGCTTTGATAAGTGGAGCCACTAATATGCTGTTTAGAGCTCCAACAAACCTCCGAAGGAAGGCAAATTCAATTTGTTGTATCTGACAGGTAGCAATGGGGAGAGTGATTGGTGTGACTTGAATGAGTTTTCTCCTGAACCACTAACATCACCTTTTAGCTTTTGGCATTGGAGTGGCACGGCCATTTTCCCATGGGCCATTTTGAATCAGATCAACGGCCATAAATCCATCTTCTTTAAGCGCCTCTTTTCTCTCAAATCGAAGCAGAAAAGGAAAGGACAGGTAATAGTTTAACCCAAAAAAACAAATAATTCTGATGTTTTTTTGTCAGGATTTAGAGTACTACCATTTATTCAAACAATTTGAAAATAATTTGTGATCGTGTAATGTAAGGTCCTACGGTCTTCAAAGCATTTCATGTTTCTGTGCTCCTTGAAAGGTAAGCACCAGAAAGAGTTCAACAAATGAAAAAGCCTGTAAACAGCAGAAACAACCAGGCTTCTGCAGAGTTGCACGTTCGCCTCTCTCTTTCTACTCCGTTACCTAAATCTATATGCACCCCACAAAGCAGTTTTGTTAAAAAGCAGAAACCAGTATTTTTTTTTTTTGGGGGGGGGGGGGTGGAGTGGAGGTGCAAGGAGCCCCACTGGTTCATTTCAGTGAGGACGCGTCTTTCTTTGGTGGAGAGAGATAGCGATTTATCCTTCCTCTGTCGGCCCCCGTCCTGCTGTTCTCAGCAGAATCGCGCCTTTTCTCTGAGCACACATACCTCTCGCCAAGCTCTCCGTAATGCATTCAGGAAATGATGAGAAGACGTTAGATGTGTATCCCCCCACCCCCCTCGGTTAAGCGTGATTAATCATAGATCCTTTACCTCTTCGTGTCCGCCGACTTTCTAATCATCCAGAGGCCCCTGTTGCTCCCCTTTTCAACTGTCAGAAAAGGGGAGACAGCGCCTGGCAGATGGAAACATTGTGGTTTCGCTCGTTCTCTGGGCCACTCTCGCCTCTACTCTGTCCATCAGCAGGAAGCTACAAGAGGGCCGAGCCCTGCTACTAAAACCAAAACAAAGCAGCAGGAGACAACCTGTGATTAAGCACAACAACTTAGTCCACACAGTGCCAGCACGAGCCCATTGTGGGGTGCTGTTGCAGGGTTTTTTATTTTTTGCTGAGAGATGTTGAGTTTAGGCAAGTGAAAAAAAATTGAATTCAGAAGGACGTGGTGTCAAGGCAAGCCACTCGCTACAAATTAAACAATCCGAAGCACAGTTGATGAATAAAGAGAGTAATGCTGATCATTCGCTCGCAATCAGAGGGATTTGTTGTGCGGAGGGGTCTAACGGGAGGACTGGAATATTTGCACTTGCAAACATATCGACGCTGCAGTGGTGCTGTGTTTAATGTCCAGATTAAGCTTATCCCTGGCATTTGGAGGCATTAGTCTGACCAGATCTGGGGGAGATATGTACAGTCGTCTGTAAATAAGAGGGCTTGGAATCACCAGATCATATCAATCCTTCATTACTACTGCAAATCAAATCCCGTTATTTCAACACAAGTGGCGCTCAAGACCATGCTGCCATTCATTCATCCAACATCAGGTAACATAAGTAATTACATAGGCTGTCCTATTATGCAACAAAATACATGTTCTGCTCTGTTCTGTTATGCCGGATGGCACTACTGAAAAGCTGGACCCAAATGCAGGACTCCTGAGACGAGGCAGTCGTGTATCAAGGATAGTTTTATTGGAAAGCGGAGTTCGGTACACAGATAGGCAGTCAGGTAACCGGGCAGACAATCCAATAGGGAACAGGCAAAAACAGAGTCGAGGGCACAGGCAAGGGTCAAAGTCAAAAGCCACTTGATCATACAATCCAAAATGGAGTAAGCAAAAACGG
>JAVQJS010019128.1:0-7500 GCA_036024795.1 Galaxias rostratus | reverse complement strand
ACTGGAAGATTGGGCTTTTGGTGAGCTGTTCTTGGAACTCGGACTCTGGAAGATTGGGCTCTCTGTGACTTGTTCTTGGAACTCGGACACTGGGAGTTTGGGACTCGACTCAGCACTGGAGGGTTAGGGTTCTGACCACAGGCAACCAACCATCTTCCCCTAAACCAGACCTCAGATGTTTGGCTGCCGTTGGTGAAGATCGATAACTGCTTTCACTGTGTCTCTTCACAGTAGTCCGACTGCATGGGAGTACTGATTTCCATCTTATTTATTGACTTACCTTTTCATTGTTTCTGTCTGTGACTACGGTAGTCCTGTATAGTAATACATTATATTTATATAAAGCGCTTTTCGAAACACTCAAAGACGCTGGAGAATAACGTTAGTGTGTGAAAGTAGTGTTTGGTTGGTTTTAATGTGAACGTATGTTGAAACTTGAAAAGACTGAGGTTTTCTATTGAGATAAAGCCCCTTCTCCCCAAAAATGAAATCTGTGATAGTGAGGTTGTATGTAAATTACATAGTAACGGACCTATGTCAGAATGTAAGCTAAGTCCCATCGTCTGCCACAGGGCGACATCCCCTCAGACAACACAAAGCCTTTACCCGCTCTATGAAACCCTTGGTTGGAAGAAAAGAGGCGGAAAGAAGAAGTTATAGCTTTTAATGTATAAAAAAAATGATAATTTTTCCTCAGGTTTTGTGGTAATATCTGTATTCCAAGTGGAGCCATGTTTTAAAGGGAATTGTAAATGTTAAAATCATATATAGGTGTGTGTGTACCGTATATTCATCTAATGTTCTTCTCAATGATAAAGTGCAATGATACCTTTTCTACAGGGTATAACGAGAGGGAAATGTTAATTGCTTTGGCTAGTGTTGTGTTTGAAATTATATTACTAAGTAGACGAGTTTCCATTTCAGGAAGAAAAAAAAAGCTACAATTATGTGCATGTTTGCACCTAATTTTGGTTGTCGCGAGAAAAACTGAGGAGGCATCGTTTTTTTCGGTCTGAGGCTTTGGCAAAAGGATATTTTATTAATGCTCGAGTATTATTTTTTTGGGAGGGTTATATCCACTAGAATATCGCAGACACTGGTTTTAATTGTTAGTCAAGTGTTTCCTAGTCCTATTATTTTGTGTATTCTAAACGGTAAGAGTTTCGAGATGATTAATATAAGCCGTTCGTTGACTGCTAAAGATATGAGGTTTACCTAAGATAAACCATTGATGGGACTGCAGTGGAAAGATGAGACCGGGGATTAGCCTAAACAATATGGAATTGTTGCATACATTTCTTATTTTATTGTACTGAAATCTGTTTACAGAAATTATCTTACCTTTTACATCTTCTTTATTGAAAGAGAGCCCTAAATCTCGATGTAATTGACCGTTTGTACATTAGCATCGCATGATGATGTCGTCATAAACACAAGTTGTTGCCTCCATTGAGAAAGAACGCCAGAGGTGACGTGACGTGACGCGGTAGTGCGTTTCAAGAATGTGCTCTAGTTTTCTATCTCTAGCAGCCTCACTCTATTTGGGTGTGAGGTTTGTTCACATCGGTGTACGTCGCTAAATGATGCCAGTTTAAACAGTAACAGGCGCAGACGCGGGCTGTTCAATGTCAGTTACATTGTAACGTAAGCAAGCAAGAGTCAAATGCCAGAGGCTGTAATTAGCTCTCACTATTAGCAGGTTTTCGCTTTTGGTTGACAAAAGCATCAATGCTGCCTCAAACATGCCGATATGGCAGTTATATTGTGCAGGTGTTATAACTAGTGTTTAAAAAAAATGTCATCCAAACTAGTCAATTATCGTTAGACAGTCCTTACCCCATAGTACTGTGAATACCTCCATAATGTTTGCATGATCCCTGCCCTTAAAATAAATGTTATAATTTATTAAGACACCTTGTTCCTTTCATTTATTTCTCTTTGTCTGAAAACAACCAATAAAACACATGTTATCTGCATCCTGTCACAACCTCATATTTTCTGTTTCCGTGGTGACAAAGACGTCCATCCCAACGTGATCATGATCTCAGGTCATTATGTGTCATCACAATCCTTTTACACACAAGCCTCAGTTTTAAAAGCTGAATCTTTTCACACCTTCAAAACCCCACAGTGGGAAGACCGCTTGTGATGTCTTCTTTTAGCCTGAAGGCAATCCCTGGCTGGCGGCCTCACTTTAAACAAACACTAACAAAGTCAATTGTTAAAATGGTTGAACCACGGGTGAGCCAAACAAACAAATGACACGGAGGATGAAATTAAGAACACATAAGACTTTACTACAGTTCTTAGAATTCTATCGCGGTTACATGCTCTGAAATTCCAAAATTCCAAAATTGGTTTTTAGGATTCTAGCAGTTGCACAGGTTTAGAGTGCCCACCATACTGTTGTTCATTCTAGAACCTTCCTTCTGTGGAATCCGATGCAGAAGTGTCACTATATAGTCAGCTCTCGTTCCCAAGCCAGGATGAGGATGCGGCCTGTCTCCGATTGGTCCTTTCCACCTCTCGTGTCATCCAAGTCGAACACCTGAAATGACAACAGTATTTTGGTGGAATTCTCTCCGCCGCTTGCCTCCCTGGCGTCAGGTCTCCAGAAAGGCATCCGTCGGCTAAAGGCCACGAAAGCAGGCCACATTCGCCAGCAAGTTTTTCCAGTTCATTTTCAAACAGGAGTGGGTGCTTAAACATATTAGCACTGCTCAGAGCAGAGTCTTAAAGGGAAATTAAAACAGTCCTTTAGAAAGGGCATTCATGTTCTACTTAGCAACAGTTTAAATTGACCTGGCAACAGATATTTTTTTCCTGGTGTACAGTGCGCTTTACAGTAGCTCATTCTGTGGAGGTTTGGATGTTACTGAAGTGTTCAGTATCAACATTACGCAGTTCTGGACTAACTATGCGTTTATTCTTCTCTGAAGTTACATGCCCTCCAAACTACCACGCTGCCATTACTGGTAACCTTTTCACAGTTTGTCACCATACATATTTTCAACAGATTTGACATCAGAGGAACCTGTCAATGGCAATGAAATGTCATGGCCACAAGTAACATCACAACGTTTGGTAAGAAGCGCACCGCTGCCTTTTTTGACACAATATATTTTCCCGTCAGTCAAGAAGGGAGTGCTCAATGCCCCCTTCAGCCCCTTCCACACACACACACACACACACACACACACAAAGTGTCAATCATCAAAGCCCCGCGTCCTAGCGCGCCGCCCTCGTCCCTCGCTGTGCTAGCTCTCCTGGCTGAGGCTGTGTATGCGGCTGAGGTACTCCGTCAGGCCGTCCTCCCCCTCCCGCTCCAGCCGCTCCTGGTAGACCTGCAGCAGCCGCGCCGCGCCGGCCTCCGTCGGGACCTCGCCGTCGGGCAGGCACGCGCCCGACATGCCCAGGATGATGGTGGTCAGGGACCTGATGTAGTTCTTGGCCAGCGTGAGCGTCTCGATCTTGGACAGCTTCTTGTCCATCTTCACATGCGGGATGGACTCTCGCAGGGCCTGGAAGGCGTTGTTGAGCTTGTGCATGCGCTGGCGCTCGCGCTCGTTGCTCTCCAGGCGGCGGACGTTGCGCTCCTTGTTGCCCGGTGTCCCGCCTCCGCCGCCTCCCGTCGCTCCTCCTCCTCCTCCTCCTCCGCTGCGCAGGGAGCCCCTCCAGGAGCCGCGGATCGGGGCGGAGGCCTCGGAGCCCTCCTGCTCGCTGGAGCCCGGTTCCGCTTCGGACTCCGTGTCCGGTTCCGGGTCGGCCCAGGTCTTCCTGGAGGGTCGGGTGGCTTTGGATTTGGACTTCATCTCTGCGGACTGCTGCTCCCTCTACCCTCCTACCCCCTCTCCCTCTCTCACACCTCTCTCTTTGTCTCTCGCACGCTCTCTGTGTTCTCTCTCTCTAGGTCTCTCTCTCTTTTCTCTCTTGTGCTCTCTTTCTCTCTCGCTCTCTCTCTCTCTCTCTCTCTCTCCCCTTTGTCTATGTCTCTCGCTCCAACAGGCCCTGTTGAACGAGGTGAAGAAGGGAGCAGGTTAGACGGAACGAAAGCAGAGCTGAAACGTAATTGAATAACAAATTCAAGTGGATTGGCTGAAAACACCACTTACTGTGGTTCTACAGAGAATCATAGAGACGGTTTAACCTGAACACCGTGCAGCATTACAGCTACGTTTTCATTGAGTTTTTTTTCCATTATATTTGTTTAACAAATAAACAGCTATTCTCTTTCTGGCGCACAAATAGCTTTTACGGCTTGAATAATGACCTGCAGTCTTAGCGGATCCCTATACGAGGCAGTCAGTACAATCATCCTGTGTGAAAACGCCATGATGCTGGCCCTCTAATCTGCCTGCCTCTTATCCTGCGTGGCTAGACACCAAGATAATGCCAAGCTCAAGGTTAGTTTCTTTAAACTGACACCAAGCAGCTGCCAGTGGCGGAGTGCCTTTTATTGACCTGTGTAAATGTATATTTTTCCATAAGATACATGAGTTTGGAAGTTTCGCGCAAGGAATGTGTCAATTTCTGGCCGTTTTGTTTCACAGTTTGACAGAAAAATCCTGAAGCTTTTTTCATATTTTATTTAACAAAGTTCCTGTTTTTAAAAATAAAACAAGGTCTAGGGTGCTCAGGAGTTCAAATAAATGTGATGAGTGTGCTCTTTGGGAATATAAAAGTAAAAAAATAAATTTGACTTCTGTCACACTTCTGTGTGTGGTCTTTTTGTTAGCATGTTGTTGTTGTGTGTCAAGTCCTGTTTGTAAGAATTGAATTATGAAATAGCCATCAAACTAAAGGTTTTTAAACGAAAACGAAATTTTTTGAACCGCTTCTGTTGTTTTGCTTAGAGCTGTCTGGTTACGTAATAATCCGCTACACCAAATTTGAGTCAATACTTCAGAACTTACTGAATGTCATGACATGCAACGTGTCCCTTTGACTATCCAAATAACAACATTGTGGACGGAGGTTATTGATTTGTTTATTCTCTAAATAATATATTAAGATTTTGTTAAAAAGCAATTTAGTTTTGTCTTTTAGGATTTTTTTTAAGGAGAGGCAGAAATATGAAAAAAAGAATGGGATATAATTCGTTATGCAGATAATTTTTCTTTCACCTAGCCTACTTGTTGACTTGTATTCAGATATTCTTTCTGATATACTCTCTCTGTAATTGAATGGGTGTCAATTAAATTCGGATAAGCAAATTAATCGTAAACAGCTAAACAGGATTCCACTTACCTGTGAAAGTTAAAGTAGGCTTATATTTCGGGATTATTCGCATATGTTAAGTCGTCTTAAAGACAACCATCGTGCCACAAAGTTTTTATGTGGGAAACCAAGAACGACGGTCATTCGGTCAGTCTGCAGGGCGGCCGTTGGGTTCCATGCGTAAGAAAAAACAACTGTCACATGCGAAGTACCTGTTGCTCCGAGTTGTACACGTAGCGTTGCTCGAGCCAATGGGCGGGGCGTTCTGCAGTCATTCAACTGTCAAACGCGTCTGTGGTCACCAAAGGTAGCAGCCAGTGAGTGCCGAGTTGTTTTAACAGATCCTATCGTCTCCGTGCGTTAAGCCGACATTCGCTATTTCAACGGATATTCATTTTAAAACGAAGTCTACAATGCCGCAAGCTAAATACATTAGGAGTGTATGCCTTCTCTTTTTGCCGGCGGATCAATTTCTGGCAATACGCTATTTTAATCACCAAGTCACTTTGAATGGGTTGATTTACATAATTTTCATTATGAATTGCCCTATCTCCAACTGCTTCCTTATTTGCACAATTTTACATGCGAGTAACTTAATTCTAAAGTAAAACCTATCCTTCATGACGCCATAGAGCAAAAATATACGGCACGCTACTTTAGCATGAACATTACAAAGAAGAAATCGAGGACAATCAAAACGTTTATCAAAACTTGTTTTTAATATGTACATTGGATCATGCTATCAGTCAAAGCAGCCGTTGAGTAGAAACAAGACGACAATCATCTGAAAATGTGATAGTTTTTCCCCCTCAATACCTGTGTGACTTTCTGTAGGCTGTAGTATCTTGGAACAACTGCAAAGAGACTGCCACTGAATGTAGCAGATCAGTTCCTGGAAGGGTCCACTGTGTGCATGTCAATAGCGGGCTTCCAGCCTGTATTTAAAGTCTTTGCCATTGGCTGCTGGTCATCAAACTCCCCTCCTTGGTCTCCTAAGATGAAGCTTGGACTAATGTGTCTCACACTGCTCCACACACACCTCTAACGTGAAGTGCATTCAAATCTACATTCTGGATCAGTCGGTTATATGCATATATATATATATATATACTTATATACTCCGACATGTAATATTAAAGTTCTGATTAAGATCACAGTTTGACTGCAAGCACCATTTAAACACACTACCAACGATGGTGTTCTTGAAAAAGAGTGAATTTAGTTGCACGTGTGTTAAAAATGTGTGTATGTGTGTGTGTGTGTGTGTGTGTGTGTGTGTGTGTGTGTGTGTGCGTGCGTGCGTGCTTGTAAATGTCTGAGTAGAAGAGTGAATGAATTAATTTAAATTAAAAACAAGGGTGCCTCTCGGTGCATGTGTTTGCATACGCAAGTGTTCACCTTTGTGCGTGTTCGTATGTATGTGTGTGTTTGTGTGCGTCCCCGCCTCTGTGCCTTTGTGTGTGTATCTACATGAGTGTCTATTTCTCTCTCTCTCTCCTTGTGTGTGTGTGTGTGTGTGTGTGTGTGTGTGTGGGTGTGGGTGTGTGTGTGTGTGTGTGTGTGTGTGTGTGTGTGTGAATGTAAACGTCTGAGTAGATGAGTGAATGAATGAATTTAAATTAAAAAAAAACAAGTGTGCCTCTGCACACTTACGTGTTTGCATACGCAAGTGCTCACCTTTGTGTGAGTGTGTGTGCGTGCGCGCAGCTGCATGTAAGTGTGTGTGTGTGTGTGTGTGTGTGTGTGTGTGTGTGTGTGTGTATGTGTGTGTGTGCGTGTGTGAACATTGTAGGACTGTTCTTGCCAGCCCTCGTTGCCTTCCTAGGACATTTTATCTAATCAACCGAGGCATGCTGCTGGTTCAGGCTCAGGGTGCTATCCAGCCAGCTCGTTTGCTTTCTGCTGCACTGCCGCTCTGTGTGTTTGATTTACCCTGCTACCCTACTTGAACAGGCTCAACGTCTCAACCCAACCTTGGCGATTTAAAGAAAATCAAGCGCCCCTAGACATTGGAATATTTACCTCAGATACACGCAGTGCTTTAGAATAATAAAGCGCTCCTAAAAATATGACTGTGTCACACGCAAAATTAAGAGTGCCATCTTATCTTCTTGGTCTCTGACCGACTGACCTTCCGGAGAGATGTCCCCTCACACATGATGTATTTTATGATTTCATGGGCAACGGGTACATGGAAACCGTCGACCATTAAACAACTGACTCACCAGAAGACACAGCGAGAGAAAGAGAGGTAAGGATGGAGAGACGGGGGGGGGGGGGGGG
>JAVQJS010019119.1:0-12681 GCA_036024795.1 Galaxias rostratus | reverse complement strand
AGGTAGGCTTGTGTGTGTGTGTGTGTGTGTGTGTGTGTGTGTGTGTGTGTGTGTGTGTGTGTGTGTGTGTGTGTGTGTGTGTGTGTGTGTTTGATGATAAAATGGCCATGAACATTTGTTTAGTTAGGTGTGTGCCCGAGAATACGAGATACAGACGAGTGTATGAGGGGCACGCTTGCCTGTTCCTAATTGGAAATTGTATGTTTTCGTTTGTTTTCCGTACGACAACCCAAAGTGTCACGTTTCTTTCTTTAGGTAGAAGAAGAGACACAGGTTTCGAGGGCAACCCAGGGGGAACAGGATCATTATGAGATGCATGTCAGAGCTGCTAACATAGTAAGTGCCTGTCAGTGAAATACTTTGGGTGTCCAGGTTGAAAACTATCTAGCTTGTGAAAGACTACAGTACTTCAATGACCTCAATTTCCCTGTCATCGTTTTTTGTCATAAATTTTTCCTGTCACTCAGTCACAAGCTGTAGTCACAATTTTTCGATGAGTTATACTCTATTGTATATTTTTTCACATTTTTTTATGTGTTTGTCAAAACAACTATCCCCTCAAAACTTCCCGTCTTCCCTATCCCCCTCTCTATGCCCTGTCTGCTAACATCATTGACTCCTATTTTTGACATCTGATCAACTAGGTGCGTGCGGGCGAGTCTCTGATGAAGCTGGTCTCGGACTTGAAGCAGTTCCTGATCCTCAACGACTTCCCCTCGGTCAACGACGCCATCAGCCTGCAGAACCAGCAACTCCGTTCGCTGCAGGAGGAATGCGACAAGAAGCTCACCAACCTCCGCGACGAGATTGCGATCGACCTGTACGAGCTTGAAGAAGAATATTACTCCTCCAGGTACAAATAGGCTCATCCATTTTTATTTGAACTTTCATCTCCCCGTAGGTTCCACCTAGCCTTTCCACCGAGTGTGTGATTTTCCCCATCCCTATTGCGTTTACCACGTGTGCCTTATGTCGGGTCAATAAACTGCCCCCTCTCTTCAACAGTTTTACCACAATGAAAAAAGATAACGATTTTACTGGTTGGTCTTTCCAAAAAGTACACAAATAAAATAAAACAAACAAATACAGTATTTGGTGCTACAATATTTTATTAAAACATTATTCAAGAGACAGTCAAGGCTCGGACTAACTGAAATGATTTTTTTGGGATGTTACTACAGAAGCTTCTAATAGACATGCATTAGGGAGTGCCTTATAATTGGTGTTTTTATGACGGCCAGAATACGTTTTTAAGTGTGGCAGGGAGATTGATCATTTTGTGTAGCGTTTGATTGACTTGATATTCTTGAATTCCATTGTAAAGTTGAAACCATGGATATATAAAAAGGCATTGAAGGAGGTCGTTAGGATTAGTCAAAGCATGATTCTAATGTTTTAAAAAGATATTTCGTGTTCAGTTTATAATTTCTTTGAAAGGAATACATTCGCGTTTCATTACTGAGAAATGTATAAATGATGGAAATTATATTGAGATTAATCTGATAGTTATCAACAATCAAATCATTTTTGAAAATGAAAAGCATGTAGATTCCCTATATATATATAGTCTAAATTGCAAAAATATGTGTGGGCTTGGCTTTGTAATCAAACCTTACTGTAATTTAATATATTTCAATTGGTTACTTATATAAAAACCTTCACTAATATGCAGAGATTCCAAGTTATTTGTTTTCTGTTAATGGGATGTAGTTTTTTGTTTGTGTCCTTAGGTGTTAAATGAGCCAAACTATTACTATGCAGACTGTGTATATCGGGCATGCACTATTGCACACCAACTTTTCTCTGCCCATTTGTACTCTAGTCTGTGTCAGCTACCCGCGAGGACTCATTCGTTTCACAAACATGGAAAGAATAAAGTAGAGACAAAATAACATAGTGGTTTGTCTCATTTATTTAAAATTCATTTGGTAAGAAAAAACATTGCTTAGCTGCCCTCTAGTTGCTGCCAAAGGCCACTTGTTTTCTTTTCCTCCCCTGTGTATTCACTGTCCTCGTTTCTGCGTCAGGAAGTAATCCACTTCCTGGGGTTAGAATGTAGTTGCACGGCTGCTGGAAGCTCATTGGTGTATGGTGTGCCGTATTAGACACCTGTTTCTTAGGAACCGCTTTCCTTCAATTTGTATTTAAACTACGTCTCAAATTCTTTAACTTTTGATCTTTAATGTAGGAGGGTGTGCACATTAGGAGTCATATGTAGTTCGAGGAAGCCTTGCAACCAATAGATAATATGAATGAAAAAAATAATCTTAAAATGATTTTTTCATAAATTACACACTGTAGTGAGCATCCATCACACTCAAGTCAACATAATAAGTTAAAAAACAGATAGGCAAGTGCATGAGTCTAGATGGAGAAGCCAGCCATATTAGAGCTAGCGCCTGTAACCTTTACGGAAAATCTTCTAATTTCCTTGCGTCACTGCTTAAGCTTTCCCTAACACCGGCTGCTTTTTCATTTTGGTTGTCGGTCATATCGATTGTATCATTGCTTTTCCATGTGTCACGACTGTTCACGTTTGCTTGTGTGTCTCTTCATGCTTGTGATTGGGAACAAACCTGCTACCTTCTTCTCCCCCCCCTCTCCCCGTCTCTCTTCTGTGCTGCGCTGACGCTTTGCCTCCCCCCTCTCCCTCCCCCATCTGGTTTTCTTTCGTTCTTCCCGGAAAGCTACAGCGAGTGGGACAGTAGCGACCTGCCCCTGTGCGAGGCGTACCGCCGCAGGGACAGTTGGGCTTCCCCGGGCCCTGTGTCGAGCTCTTCCCAGGGGGCCGCTGAGGACAACGACGGGCCCCCGTCACGGGAGACCAGCCCTAAACACCACCTCAACGGACATGGAACCACAGCCGCCACGGAGAAACCCTGAGGGCTTGGGAGTAGACCTGGACCGGTTCGTGAGGTGCAGAAGTAGACTTTATAAGTCCTTTATGTACTGGTTGTGTTTCAATGAGTTTGAATTAGTTGTGTCCATTGTTGGTTCGTGTGGGATTATTTCACTGTCATGTCAGTTATGAAAGACTGCCTCAGCACAAGGAAAACAAACAGGTATTATAATACTGTTAAAACTTTACCACATGCGTTGAAATAGTTGTTCTAATACAAAGTGCAGTCATCTCTCCAGATAATTTACATATGTTTGATCATTTAGAAATATGCTTTGTATAACTTTTTGTTAAGAGTGAAAAGAAACGGTTTTAAGTTGAACCTTGTTAGAACAACTTTTGTAAGCGAGTTTTGCTTATGCTAGATTTATGAACGTCATATTGCCAATTTTTTTTGGGGGTAATTTATGCCAGGCCATTGAACAGCATCAGTAAATGTTCTTGTATTAACATTTTGTATTGTTTTTTTGTAGTAGTGTGATATTTTAGTTTGTAGTTGGTTATAATTATTCCATGACAGTATTAGTATGCTCAATAAAAATACAACAGCAAATTCAGCAGTGTTCTCACTAATGTTTATAAACAACACACATTCAAATTAAATCCCCAACCATTTACAATCTAAAAAATCTGTGAGCTTTATCGTACGAACATGGACTGAAAAATCAGGCTAACAAGAACGTAGATTTTACTGTGTGATCTCACAAGACAAACAATCCCTAATCAATAGTTATTTTACCTCAGAAAATAAACAAGCAATGGGTAAAAGACATAAATTTAGGCGTAGTTCATAAAAAAACAACTATGAAACAATCTTTGACTGGGTTACACTCTATGTAATGTTTTATCATACAATTGTGGCATACCATGTGGACCTTTATCTAGGGGGTCAATCAATGAATCTGTCAACCCACACCAAATCATGGCAATTTTGTTCCCAGTATAATAACTGTAAACCACACATAATATCATCAGTATCTGCGATTCATCTTTTTAAACTTTTCGTAGTGGTAGTCATCTGTGGCCTTTTCGTTGTTTGGTCGTTTGCGATAGTTGGGTGGAGATGGAGCTGAGACAAAATGGACAGAAGATTAACTTACGGTTGTCTATTAGACATAAAAAAGAGGGGGATGTTTTATGTCTTAGCAAAGCAACTGCAAAAAAAAAACCATCTATGTGATCAAGCGAAACTTGATCCCACCAATTTTCTGTCAACAGGAGCATGGCACCAAACGAACCAATATTCAACTGTAACTAAATTTAGTCTGGCTATTTATCCTTGTCGACCTTATCTTCAATGAGGTGTTTTGGAAAATGTTCCGGGGGGGCATGAAGGACAGAGGGGGAGCTGAGAAAAACCAAGGGGGGATGCGGGCATGGCTCTATCCGGCGCCCTTTTAGACCTGCCACTGCAACTATGGTGCTACGGTTGTGTGTTCTGCCCTTACCTTCTAGTCCAGGTTTCTCTGTGTCGCCCACACGGAGAGGCCTGGCCTTTGGCTCGGGCTCTCTGTGCCTTTGGTGCCTCTGTGGAGCATTTACATCCTCTCTGTAGACTGGGGGGCGGAGGAAGAGAGAGATGACAATGTTATTCGCTTTGACACATTTAGAAATCACAAGGCAACTTTCAAAAGTATGGACCTTTGCACAGAACAGAAGGTTTTATGAAATATCAACAACAACAAAAAAAGGTTTGTCGATGTCTGATAAACAGAAAGATCACTCACAGCGGTTGTGCTGAACATAGTTGACAGCGATGTTAGTGGGAACAAAGGAAGTGCCGTTGTCCTTCTTCCTGTTCCTCTGCTCAGCTAACAGTTTAGCTTTGGCTTCTTCCGTGAAAATGATGTTCTTAATCTTTGCACTAGAAAAACAGTGAGATTGGTGTCATTGCCAACATGGTGTCCATACATCAAGCATTTCATACCAGCATCTTCTAGCAATACAATACAACACAAAACAGAGAATTTCATTTCAAAGCCCTGACAATGAAATTGATAGCAAGACGTCACAAAATTGTAGTTCCTTTCAGTGGTTGACTATTCTACTACAGATCCCATGTCACTCACTCAATCCCGAGGTCCACCTCAGGAATTCCGCTCAGCATCTGATTGGACAACATCTCCTCGGTCTTCTTGGCCGAGTTGACCCGGATGTTCTCTGGCAACTCGTACAGGAGGTCCTCGGCGTTCTTCACCTTTTCTTTCTTCTCCTCTGCCTCCACCAGCCCCTTCTTCTTCTTCAACTCTGTCTCAATGTACTTCATCCTGAGGATGGAATGATAGGCGAGGGAGTGAAAGAAATTGAAGGAAACAAAGAATGAGACAGTGATTGGAGACACAAAAAAAGAGGAGAAAATGGACGGAAAGGAAAAAGAGAAAGTGTGTCCAAGAAAAAAGGCGTGAGAAACAAACAGATTTTGATTCCAAGTGTTTTGAAAAGCACAAGCACATACATGTCTGCATCCTCGTCTCTTCTGTTTGTTTCAGCAGAGAAGGAGGTGCCCAGATTCAAGTCTCCAGTGTCATCATCTGTCCTATAAGAACAACAAAATGACAACATGGTGAACAACATAAATAAATAAATATATCTTAAATCAATTATGCAAGTCTATAAAGAAACATGAACAGCAAATAGTATCATATTTGTAATGATACTTACATGTCTCGTGCTCTGTCCTTGACTTTCTTCATGTCGACTACTCCGCCCGTCTTCAGTTTAAAGGGGTCATTCTAGTCGGGGACGGCACTATTTGGTTTAACAACTGGCAAGACTTAAGCTTACTAACACAGGTTTAATAAACGAAAGGACCTTACGTCAGTCTCATCGTCTTGTGATAGACTCTCCCCGGCCAGCAAATCAGTCAAACTAAACAGTACAAAATGTTACAAGTGTTATCAAAACTAAGGACAATCGAAATGTTAATAATGTTAGCCGATAATGTGCCAATTTGTGCCATCTTGGATTATGTGGATTTCAAATAGCGTACCTGACTCCTGTCTGCCTTTTTCGTGAACTCTGAAGTTCCTTAGCTTCATCCAATTTAGATCTGAATGTAAAGGGTTGGTTATATTTTGGACGCATTATGATTTGAAGCGGAAAAACTCAGTCCAAAGCCATGACAAATACACGTTTTGCACATGTAAAATTAAGTATAAGACGTACCTGACTTCAGCCGTTACTTCGTCCTCCTCTTCGTCAGATGAGCTGTGCCTTCTCCTTCTGAAGTTCTTCCCCGACGGCATTTTTGCTGGTAACTGTATAACAAACGAGCAACAATAACAGAAGAAAAGTATCAAGTTGTTGTTTTCTTGATATTATACGTATGTTTGGGGAATAAATTGAACTGACGGACTTGCAGCTTCCCCAAACAGGAAATGACGATGAATTAATGGGCGGAGTTTTGTCTGTTTTGGGGAGGGACTTAGGCATCGGGGAGACCGCCATATATTTACATCTCAACGTTTTCTGTTAACTAGCACTAAAATGTCCGCTACTGGATTCCGTCCTGATTTGGCACTTTGTTAAGTAGTAAGTATTGTCCCCCTTTCTTAAAAACGTGTTGTCATGATGTCAACCATTTCCGAGCTGCCATTCTCAGTGGAAAAACCAGGCCCTACCCATTTGCAGCAAAAGCAAAGCTGTCAAATGATGTAGGGGGTTGTGGGCTGTCAAAGACATGCTAACGATCTTTAGCTAATAGCGCTAATATGTATCTACAGTCAGACGTGTTCACGCTAGCACGATCCGATACCTGAAAGGCTGCAATATGTTCATGTTCGAACACGTCAAAATGCGTAGTTTAATATGTTTGTCGTTTGTTCGTTTGCTCTCTGTGTTAGTCTTGTCGACATGCTTTAGAGTTTGCTAGCTTACAACATATTAGACACCTTTATTTTTGCAAGATCAGAACAACAGCAGAGGTGGTAACGAGAAAATGACTGAACAAGTGGAAATTTGTCCCCACTTGAATTCAATTGGAGAGGTCACCAAAGAGGAACTTCTGCAAAAAGCCAAGGTTGGTTTTGATGTATTCTTACTTTAAACTATAGCTATGCCAACAGTCTAATCTTTTATGCATTTAGTCCAAGGTTTGCGTGAAGATGTCATCATGTCTGGGAAGTTTCCTATTGGTTGTGTGTGTAACGACACGCTCTTACAATGCTCTCTTTATTATGTACTGTATAATGTGGACCTTGACATATTCAAGTCTGTGTTATCTGTCATCATTCTCTAAATTAAGTCTTAAATTGAGCGTTAACTACAATTATCCCAAAATCATATGCTGTAGCATGCACTTAATATAACCACGTCTACTCCACTTTAAGGTTCTGCTCAGGGCAAATGTGTGATGTTGTTCTGGACTTTCCCTCTGTAGGGAACCTGCAAGTCATGTGGAGCTGGAGGACCTAACCTGTGGGCCTGCCTACAGGTAAACACAAACATTAGCCTCTGTTTATTTTTCTATCAGTTCAGTTGGTTAGTATGCTCTGCCGCTGTCCTCTAATAGCTTTTCTTCGTGTAGCCAGTCCTTTTGAAGGAGGAGGTCTATGTTGACCCAGGCTATGTTGAACTAGTCTATGTTGGCATGTTGACCTGATCTATGTTGACCCAGTCTACGTTGATTCCGTCTGTGTTGACATATTGACCCAGTCTACATTGAACCCTTCTATGTTGACCCAGTCTATGTTGATCCGGTATTTGTTGATCCAGTCTGTGTTGACATGTTGACCCGGTCTGTGTTGGCATGTTGACCCAATCTATGCTGATCCGGGCTATGTTCACCCAGTCTATGGTGACCCACTCTGAGTTGACATGTTGACCCGGTCTGTGTTGACCCAGTTGATGTTGACCCTGGCTGTGTTGACATATTGACCCAATCTGTGTTGACCCGGTCTATGTTGAGACTGCAGTTTGTTACAAGGCTGAAAGCAATCATCCAAAAGCATTTAAAAATCATCTTGTGCACATGCATTTTTAATTTAGCTAATTCAATAGAATGTGAATTATGAATATATTCATAATGTAATTAAATAATGAAATGCTGTAACTACATCTTCACTGCATTTTTTCTTTCTTTTTTTAGAGCGACTGTCCATATGTAGGTTGCGGAGAATCTTTTTCAGACCACAGCACTGTACATGCACAGGTAGGTCTACAGTCTGAGCACCCCTCCCCCCCCCTCTTTCATGAGAGCTACATTAATAAGTTACGGGAACACATCAAAACGTGTTTATTTGTTTGTTTTCATAAGACCAGGAAGCACAACTTGACGGTTAACCTGACCACATTTCGAATCTGGTGCTATGTGTGTGAGAGAGAGGTGTTCCTGGAGCACAGGGCTGTCCCTATGCCTGTGGCGTCTAATACCCACCCCTGCAAAGGTGTGGAGCAGGTACGACTACGCTCAAAGAAGGTCAGCTCAGCTTACAGCTTACTCGCCCTACCTGTCTGTCTGTCTGTCTGTCTGTCTGTCTGTCTGTCTGTCTGTCTGTCTGTCTGTCTGTCTGCCTGCCTGCCTGCCTGCCTGCCTGCCTGCCTGTCTGCCAGTCTGTCTGTCTGTCAGTCTGTGTGTCTATCGGTCTGTCTGTCTGTCTGTCTGTCTGTCTCTTTTTACAGTTCTATAGTTGTCTGTGTGTCTGTCTCCGTGCCTTTTTCTGTCAGTTGTATCATTGGCCTTATCCTGCTTTCTTATATTCTCTTCCTATGTCTATTTACAAGATTTAACTTCTTCAAATCCAAGTGATTTTCTTTTATGGGTCTCAAAATATATGAAATTGTTGTTTGATGTGTTTCATGATGACTCGTTTTCCCAGGATGCAGTGCCTCAACCGCCAAGCCACGTTCTTAGGACGGTGCCAGTCGCCATGGCAGAAGAAGAAGGCTCTGAGTCGGAGGAGGATGAGCTCAAACCAAGAGGTAATGTTTTTTTCATTTTTTATAAACATGCAATAGCTCGTTGTGTTACAGGTGACCTTACAAGTAAACGGTCATTTCAAAAGCAGGGTTTAGTTTTCTTAGTTATCTCTTCTCCACCTCATACTGCTTGTACAGTTTCCTTGATATAAGGTCGATTGAGTCTTTAGATTTTACACATGGTTGCAAGGGTCTTGGGGGGTCAATGTAATTTGTTTTAATTAAATTTCTGAAAGAGAAGCATACTTGATTCTTTTCTAACATTATTCAATCCAGATTCAGATCCACGATCAGATTATTGGCAACATTTCCGTAATGTACGGGTCACAGAGAGACAATGGAAATGTAATTGTGTTTGGAGTCGGAGAATAGACTGCAGCCCGACTTAAATGAGGCCGACTACCATCTCCAAAGTGGCTGCATTTACTTTAAAACGTTGTGGGGAATTGGTTCCTGGATTAGTTGGACCATGTTAATCACATTTTGGTCACGGGTCTCTATACTGTGACCAGTTCTACAAAATATGACGTAACGATGAGACTAATTATAATTAGAAACCCTGTTTGAAGTCATTTAAAGACTAGACGTTTTTTATGTTGATGTAAATATTCCTTGGCTTTTTTTTTTTCAAGGCTTGACAGGGATGAAGAATATCGGGAATTCCTGCTACATGAATGCAGCACTACAAGCCCTGTCCAACTGGTGAGGCTGTTTTCCTCTACAGTGTGTGCGATTGTGTGTGTGCGATTGTGTGTGTGCGATTGTGTGTGTGTGTGTGTGTGTGTGTGTGTGTGTGTGTGTCTCTGTGTGTCTGTGTGTGTGTGTCTGATCTTTGTGTGCAAGTCTGTTGCAATGTGTTGGGCAAGCAAGTTTGCTGCCATGGTATCACCCAGACTGATTGTTGTTTGTGATAGCTGCCTGACTGTCCGTCCATTCATTGTGTGTACCAATTGGCAACCAATTTGTAACGTGCTTTGTGTCCTGAGAAAAGCCAAATGTAACAAATGTAATCCAATGAATTATTATTACATGTGGGTGTGTGTTGCGAACGTGTTGTGTTTGCATTTTGTGCTCGTTTCGGTTCACCTACCCACTAGAATACACCTCTCCTATACCTGTGCTGAGCTCATTAGCCTGGCTAAGGAGCAGAGCTGGGACCCTGACTACCAGAGAAGTCTGTTCCTCTGACTCAGACAACCAGTAATCAGGGACTCCCACTGCTGACTCCTTCCCCAACCATAGCACCTCCTGCCCTGGCCACCAGGCCCCTGGCAAATAGGAGAAAAGTCTGAAGCAGGTTATTCTCTGGGCGTAAACAGGTCTTCACTGACAGGGCACCACTGTAAGCTATGCAATGTTAAGAGACAAAAGTCAGGAAGCTTGCTTTAATGAGAGAGGGAGAGATGGCTGGAGTGTTGGCAAGGGTGGACTGGTTTGGGCTCTCTGCTGGTTAATGAGGACAGGTAAAGGAGACAGGCCTAAGGGGGCACCACGGGCATACTGCTGCTGCTGCCCTGGTTACAGCTGCCATGGCTACAGATTGTTTCCGGGAGTGTGGCGTGTAGGAGATGTTCTGGTGGGGGTGTTGTTGGTTGGGCGTTGTTGAAGGGGGTGTTGTTGATGGGGGTTTGAGTGTTGGTGGGGGCAGTGGGTTTGTTGTCAATGGGGGTGGTGGGGGTCGATAGTGGGGGTGTTAGTGTTGGTGGTTGTGGGGCTGTTCTTGGTGAGGTTGCTGTTGGTGGGGGTGGTGGGGATCTTGGTGGTGGCTGGGGGGCGGGTGTTGGTAGTTGGGGTGCTGGTGGTGCCGGTTGCGGTGGTGTTGTTGGTGAGGTTGTTGTTTGTGGGGGTGGTGACTGGTGGGGTGCTGCTGGTGGGGGCGGTGGGTTTGTTGTTGGTGGGGTTGTTGTTGGCCGACTCGTATAATTCTAGAACAACACACTCCAATTCATTGGGGTGCACTTAGATTGGTGTCGTAGTGACACATGCACAGAAAGTGTAACACAGGCAAAGGCAAAGCACGTGCATACACATGCACGCAAACTACATTAACAAGCTATCTGAAACAACTTAAAAGAAACTTGACTAACACTTCAGCTAAGACGTCAGCCTTAATCTTGTTTCCCATGACGTTAACATTTTCCCGTCAGCTGAAGGGAAAGAGAGCAGACTGAAAGTTATCCTGGCACAGTATCGGGATGAGCAAAGTCTATCAACTAACAGAACTCCATAAGTGAATAATGGAGTCCAATACACAACAAACATAACTGAGAGATAAGAATAAAAAGTCTGTCTTTTTTTATTACAAAATTATTTCTGGACAAGCTGCTGGTTTATCTTACTTTCCTTTTCAAAAGAAAACGTTATTTTAGGCTTTTTATTCCTGTTTTATTTCTGCTTTGAAAGCAGGCCTGGCCACAGCAGTGGAAGGGTGACTGCTATTATTGACCCCCGCCAGAGATCCTATGTCTCCCAGACCAGGCTCTAAGTGCCCCCGTTCACCTAACAGCCTTGTTACACTGTTACAGGACGGGGTGTTTAATTGCTTATTATGGTGGTGGCGACGCGGCGAGGCGATCGTATGTCTCCAGGGTGGCGTGTGGCATCGATGTGGGTATCGGGTGTGAAGCTGGATCTCTCTATCTGAGGTAGACTCCGACCACTCAATACAGACACTCCTGCAGACGACAGTGTGTTTATGATCCCTCGGAGGACTGCCCAAAATACCGGGGGCTCCGAAAGCTCTTTGAAACGGGAAACGCCACGAGAGCCATCAAACACACGGACATCATCGTGCAAAGGGAGTGATCCCCAATCGTCAATTAGGGTAATATCTACATGGAAGGGTGTGGTCCTCATGGAGTCCTATGGAGGGATGGAGAGGGGAAGAACCCTTCTGGGAAACAGTGAATTGGTATTCAGCTGATCTCAGGTTCTGATTCCCGCGTGTCCGTTTTGTTTCCTCACACTTCAGTTTTAATTGCTTCATTACAATGAGAGGGGAAGTGTTTGCAACCAGAGTTAATATTCAATCTCTTCAGTGGCCTTGTACTACAACGATCTGAATCTCAAATCATACATGGGCGGAGATTATTAGATTTAGCGTATTCCTGCTTGTTGCATGTGCTTTTGATGAAAAGCATTATGCAAAAAAAGTATTAATAAAATAAATAAGTCAAGCACTTAATAATACGTTATACTTAAATGCAACAAATATAAATAATTAATACATTAACAAAGCGGTTTTCCCAGGCTCGTCACAGCAGACTGACTCCTAGTACAACCAAACACACTTAAAAGAGACACATAATCGCACGCATGCACGCACACATACACAAATACAGCTCTGTGTGAGTGATTCTCAAAGTGATTTACAGCTAAAGTTGACATTTTTGCAAGCCGACCTTCAAGTAAAAAAAAATAAAAAAACCAATTTCTTTTTGCACCAAACTTTGCTTTAATGTCACAAGGAAGATTTGTGTGTCGCAATCGTAGACATCAAACACCACATGAAAAGAGAGAGGATAATTACATTTAGGAAAGAGCAATATAAAATGGAATTCGGTTTCCATCCTTCCCTTAAGAATGAGTGTGAATTACGTAATATTATCTTGCAACATTCTCTGTACCCCAAGCCAGCAAGCATGCACCCTAGGAATCTCAATGATTACAAAACAAGCCACACTTTGCCAGTCATCATTTGAGACTATCTGCAAAACAAATAAAAAAAAATAATCCATCATTATGTTTCCCTGTGCTGTCGCTGTATATATATATATATATATATATATATATATACTCAGTTTAATGCTTATACAATGCAAACTATTATTGTCACTTAGTGTCAGTGGCAAAAATAAGTTAACTGT
>JAVQJS010019111.1:0-22213 GCA_036024795.1 Galaxias rostratus | reverse complement strand
CTGTCTGTCTGTCTGTCTGTCTGTCTGTCTGTCTGTGTGTGTGTGTGTGTGTGTGTGTGTGTGTGTGTGTGTGTGTGTGTGTGTGTGTGTGTGCGTGCGTGCGTGCGTGCGTGCGTGCGTGCGTCATTCCTGCCCTACAATGACAAATGCAAAGCAGCGTTCTAAAATGACAATCAACCGAATACAGTGTAGCATGTCGATGACCTAAGCATTGTATTTGTCCATGGCATACAAATACAAAAGAAAACCAAAATGAGATAAAACGAAGATTAATCAATTTCTACAAACAAATACAATAATGAATACAGAATGTTGTTTGGGTAACATTTGTATTCTGCTATATAACCCTGTTAGATGCACCCCGAGCAAGGACAAAGAAGTGCCGTAAGAATCTATCTTTCTCTGCCTCTCACGCTACCTCCAGCCATGCCAGTTCACCTTTCACCTTTTCTCTCTTTTCCTGACATTTTTCACGCTGCTTCTCACAGTTCAATGCGAAAGGTTTTCTTTCTCTCTTTTTTTTTTGAGCTTCGCCTTTATTTATTTTTCTGCCTTTTTTTGCTATTTTTTTGTTTCTATTATAGACGTGTAGAAATTAAGACGGCTTCTATGTTTCCGTGTGAATGTGCATGTATTCAAGCTTGTATGGGGGGCATGAATTTCTTTAGTGAGCACACTGCAGAATGAATCACATTCAATCATTGAAGATTGGCATATTAAGATCATGACTATTACATTTGTATGATTATTTTGTAAAAGCTAAAATGATATATTCGCCCCTTGGCTTAAGTTTTTCAAATATTTTCTCTTTTGCTTAATAGTCTGTGAAACGCTTAGGCCTGGTTTGCCATACATTGTCAATGGAAACTCTCCATTGGCAGCGATATTGAGTCTAGAAATAAACGTAATACTTGTATGGGAAACCAGGCAAAACGGTTACTCGTTACTTTTAAGGAGATCACCATATAGTGAGTAGACAAAATACTTTGTCTATCAGAGCCCTATTAGTTGGACAGTCTTTCTGTACAAACGCGTATGCTAACTAAACTGTAAGCTCCATGTTACCTCGCCTGAATTGAAGGTGGGGCAGCAATAACTTCCTATTTGGAACGCATAGATCAACCATTGGTGCAAAACCTTGCATGCTATGTCTTCCTCTAAGAACCTGGATCTACATTTGTTAAGTTCTTAACAAAAGGATGTTGGTGTTGAACCAGCTTTAATTTTGATTTTTTTAATTACATTTTTATGATAGTATGAAAGGTAAAATGTACCTCTTATTTAGATCTGTCACCTGTCTCACCATGTGTGTTAAGCAATGTCTGGCTGTCCATTACATGCTTTACATACACGTATTCATATTAGACCAGTATTTCAAAGTGCTGCTACTATACAAAAAGAAACTTATCTCAGTTAGGTTTTATGACTTTTCTGACCAATATCTGTTGTTATTTGAAAAATGCACACCCAGGATCATTTTTGGAGTAGATCTCATTCAGAGGTAACGTGACAAAATGCTTTAACCACTGTGTAACAATGTAGACTTTATACATAAAATATACAGAATTCGTCAAATGTTTTGCCCACTTTCCTATTGAAGTGAAAGGGAAGGTGTGTGGTCAAACGTTTGGGCACACGTTCCCCATTCAAGGGCTGTAAAACAGTAGATCTTTGAATGTAAGGAATAAGAAAATGATTGGATTACCTTCAGAAAACGGTTAACTTGCTTTTCTTTTGTTGTTTTCCCATCTATATTTGCGTTTGCATTTGTGTTTTATTCCAGGACTCCAGTCAGATTGCATTGCTGAAGGAGCTCTTAGACCTTCAAAAAGACATGGTGGTGATGCTGCTATCTCTCCTTGAAGGTAGGTCTCCCACTATCAAGCTCATGTCAATCTCCTCTATTCAACTTTTTCTTTTTCACCATTGTTCTGTTATAGAAAGCTGTTTATGGAAAAATACATATTATAATTATATAGACACATAGATATATACAATCTCATGTTTTACTTAAACAAAATCGTATTTGTTAGCAAATATAGTAAGTTAGTTTTATAATTTTGACATTAAAAACTGACTCAAAGAATAAAAGACACACTTCTTTTTGTCCTCTTTCAAGGCAACGTGGTGAATGGCACCATTGCCAGACAGATGGTGGACATGCTGGTGGAGTCCTCCAGCAACGTGGAGATGATCCTCAAGTTCTTCGACATGTTCCTCAAACTCAAGGACATCGTGGCTTCGGACGCCTTCCGAGACTGCATCACCGACCCCCGCGGCCTCATCTCCAAGAAGGACTTCTCCAGAGCCATGGACAGTCAAAAGCAATACTCCCCATCAGAGATCCAGTTCCTGCTCTCCTGCTCGGAAGCCGACGAGAACGAGATGATAAACTTTGAGGAGTTCGCCGACCGCTTCCAGGAGCCAGCCAAGGATATCGGCTTCAACATCGCTGTGCTGCTGACCAACCTGTCGGAACACGTGCCGCATGACATGCGCCTCCAGAACTTCCTGGAGCAGGCCGAGAGCGTGCTCAACTACTTCAGGCCTTTCTTGGGCCGCATCGAGATCATGGGCGCCAGCCGGAAGATTGAGAGGATCTACTTTGAGATCAGCGAAGCCAACCGCAACCAGTGGGAGATGCCCCAGGTCAGGGAGTCCAAACGGCAGTTCATCTTCGACGTGGTCAACGAGGGCGGAGAGAGCGAGAAGATGGAGATGTTTGTCAACTTCTGCGAGGACACCATCTTCGAGATGAACATCGCCTCGCAGATATCCGAGCAAGAGGAGGAAGGCGTGGAGGAAGATAGCGACGAAGAGGAGGAAGGCGGAGGAGGTGGCGGAGAAGGCGAGAACGGTGATGGGGAAGGAGAAAACGGCGAGGAGCATGCTCCGGAGTCCAGCTCGGCCTTCGCTGACTTCCTGAAAAGCGTGGTGGACTTCTTCAACATGTTTACGTTCCGGAACCTGCGGCGCCGCTACCGCAAGCTGAGAAAGATGACAGTGAAGGAAATGGTGGTGGGACTGGCCACCTTCATCTACACCATTCTCATGGGCATCCTCATCTTCATCTACAGGTGACCAGAGCCCGTCATTTACTCACTCTGTCTCCATACTATTAGTTTGTTTTGTTGTTTTTTATTTTTTTTATTTTAAGTTAAATGTTTTATATTATATCAGATCATACTAATTATATTTTTGCATAATTTTTATATCATTTATTTTTGTGTAATTTTGGAAGCATTCAAGTAGTCGTATATCGATACGTTTCTATATCATTTCTTTTCCAGCGTGTGTAAGGGCTTCTTCATGCTAATCTGGAGCACCTTATTCGGCGGAGGCTTGGTGGAAGGCGCTAAAAAGATGACGGTGACCGAGATCCTGGCCAGCATGCCCGACCCGACACAAGATGAAGTTCACGGTGATCTCCCCCCCGAACCGGGGGCCAGAGAAGTCCAAGAAGCCGACGGAATCACGGACATGATGGACGCCGGGGGAGGAGAGGACGGTGAAGAGGAAGGCGGGGAGGATCAGGAAGGAGGAAGGGTGCCTGGATTTGACACCCCCGGGGGACTTGGTGACTTCGGGGAGACCGCGACCGTAGAGCCTCCGACCCCCGAGGGCACGCCCCTGCTGAAGAGGAAACTGGTGAGATAGACTTGAGGATTTTTGTCTCGTGAAGTCGTTCATTAGTCACATGAAAACAGGATTACTTTTCAGAAGGGATACATGTTTTGTAATGCATTTATTTTCTTGGTCATTCCGTTCCACTTCATATACTAAATATGATGCACACAGAAGATGGTATGAAACATTAATGACCATTAAATTCTGCTGTCAATGGAGATTATCCATTTAAAATTTTTAGTCTAGGATTTGGTTTAATCCCTGCACGGGAAACTCAAACCTCAATCGATATCAATAATCAAACACTGGTTAGACTCAGAGTTTTTTTTATTTTATTTACTGTGATGCAGTTGGAAGCCGTGGGAGGCGGCCAGGGGGGGGAGGAAGTAGAAGGAGGACAGGCTGAGCCCGTTGCTGAACCAGAAGAGGAGGCGCAGCCAGAGCCAGAGAAAGCAGAGTGCGTTATCTCTTACTCTCTCTTCCTTCTATGGCTCCCACTTTCTCTCTCTCATCATTGATTCGAAGCTTTCCCTCGTCCAGTGTCTTCTGTCTCTGTTGCACACTTTGTTATTCCCTTACGTAGGTTTTCCAACAATCCCAAGGTATTCATCCCCTCAGGAAGGCGAACTAATCACATTTATCTCACTGTCGCCTAAAAACAACTTAATTTATTGTGTGTTTACATGTTGTGGTCCGTTTATATAAAAAAACCTACCTCAAGCCTTCACCTTTGTTTTTCATAATGTACTATCATGCACAACCCAACCGGTAGCCAGCCATGGTCTGCGTTTCTGATCCCTTACCGTTTGTCACATTGCACTGGTGTCTTTTGTCCACGCCTAACCCCCTGCTATGCATTGGTTTACTCTGCTCCACTCCTTGTTTGCTGTGCAGCACGGAGAACGGAGAGAAAGCAGATAAGGAGGCCGAGGCTAAGGCAGAGGTTGAGGAGGAGCCGGTATTTAAGGAGACGGTGACGACCAAGTCCAAGAAGGACAAGCAAACTGCAGAGGGCGGCTTTGAGCTCTGGAATGAGCTGGAAATCCAGAGGATCAAATTCATGGTAATTAATCTCTTTGTTGAAAGCTTTAATTATTTTTCTAATTTACGTAATGAACATAATAATAATGTATTGTTAAACTAAACAATAATGACCCAAAATTGATTTCTTATGCTGTATCATTAGCTAAATCCAAGCGTTTCAATTCCAGAACTACCTGTCACGTAACTTCTACAACCTGCGTTTCTTGGCTCTGTTTGTCGCATTCGCTCTCAATTTCATCCTGCTCTTCTATAAGGTCAGCATTTAGACAACATGAAAAACAGGAATGTTGTGAGGTTGAATGCAGTTTGACTCCTGCTGACCTGAAAAAATAGGAGTGTAGTGTGGGTGAATGCAGTTTGACTCGCATTGACCTGAAAGATAGGAATGCAGATCCTGTTTACGTTCTAGTCCTACATGGTATTTTCAACATAGGATTGATGGTTTTCTAAATCCCATAATATAAAGGTTTGATTTTAAATAGTAATTCAAACTAGATCTATACCTCCGTATTAACCACTATCTTTCTATGGGAATATTGAATTTCTTTCAATTACAGTACCAGTCAAAGATTTACTTAAATAGGAAAGTGAGTCCAAACTTTTGACTGGTACTGTCAAAAGTCACTTATCACGTCCATCTCTCCGTGTCCACACATCAGGTGTCCGACAGCCCGCAGGGTGAGGAGGACGACTTTGAGGGCTCGGCCCTGTTCGAAGGCTCCGGTCTGTTCGACGGCTCCGGCGGCGGCGATGACGATGGCGATGGCGGCGGCTCTGGTTCCGGCTTCGGCGAGATGGGGGGCGACGAGGAGGACGAGGAAGAGGGCCTGGTGTACTTCTTCCTGGAGGAGAGCACGGGCTACATGCAGCCCTGCATGACTTTCCTGGCAGCCTTCCACACCGTCATCTCCTTCCTTTGCATCATCGGCTACAACTGTCTCAAGGTGACCGCACGGAGTGAGACACCAACAGAGAAAAGACTAGCCAAAACATATGGCAGCCTGCAGTCGACTCCAGATAGTCTGTGTAATGACTGTGTATGGATGTTGCCTTAAGCGATGCGAGAAATGAAATAGGATAGTTTGTCAGGATTTGGTGCGCAAGTTAGTTGGTACCATGATCTTACTAGTAACCTGCAGAGTATTGAAAGCAACAAACAATTCAAGCAAAGCTAAAATGTATTTCATTTTTTTTGAAGGGATTCATTTATTTACTTGAAACACCAGCATAATAGGCCATGTTTGCTCTTTGAAGTGTGCCTGGCTGTGTGTTTTCCACACCTGAAAATTTGTGTGTGTGTGTGTGTGTGTGTGTGTGTGTGTGTGTGTGTCTCACCCTGCCCCTCCAGGTGCCCCTGGTCATCTTTAAGAGAGAGAAGGAGCTTGCCAGGACATTGGAGTTTGACGGTCTGTATGTCACAGAACAACCCGAGGATGATGACATCAAAGGCCAGTGGGACAGACTGGTCCTCAACACCCCGTAAGGCACACCTCATTCACCGTCATTCTCTTCTTCCTAGTCAAGTCGATTGCTTTCTGGTATCCTACACCCTTAAACAAAAAATGCCATGTGTCGTTAACAGTTTGAGGACATTTAGTACCAGTCAAAGGTTTAGAGACACTTTTCCATTCACTTGAATTGGAACGTGGGTCCAAACAACGTGGGTCCAAACAATAATTATGTACATATATGATTAGAAAAATTTGTCCAATATATCAACTATTTACTAGTATGATCATATGCAATACAGAACTTTAATCATGGTTTTATGTTTTCAACATAGGTCCTTCCCTAATAACTACTGGGACAAGTTTGTGAAGAGAAAGGTATGTTTTTTCTTTCTAGACGGGAGTTTAAACAATTGATTTGTTTCAGTAACATCCCTTCCTTGCTGAAAATAAATATTGGTTTGAAGATAACTGTAGAAATTGCGACAATTGTTTTTTTGTCAAACAAAACGTGTGTGTGTGTGTGTGTGTGTGTGTGTGTAGGTACTAGATAAGTACGGGGACATCTACGGGAGAGAAAGGATTGCTGAGCTGCTGGGGATGGACCTGGCATCTCTGGACGTCAGCGCCATGACCCACGAAAAGAAACCCGAACCGGACAGCTCCGTGTTCGCCAGGTAATCCTACTCTACCCGGCAACACTTTTCAGTGGGGCTTTTCAGTTTAGATTTCAATTTTGCAGTAAAACCTTCTTTCATTAATAATTTTAAACACGATTTCTTATTTGAATATTAATTTTATTTTCTCTATAATAATGTTGAATTTATTTGGTTTTCCGTTTAATAAAAAAAAAAAAACATCTTGCCTTGTGTAAAGCACATTGAAATTGCTTTCTGTGTGAAATGTGCCATACAAATTAATTAATTACAACTCAAATTAATTGATTTGCATTGTCTATCATTCAAAGATTATTTTCCTGTAGAAGTAATGCTTACTATACACCCTTGACATGGTAAAACGGGTAAAACTTGCTCTGTTTCTTACAGCATCACCTCAATTGACTTCAAGTACCAGATTTGGAAGTTTGGGGTTGTGTTCACCGACAATGTAAGTAAAAGGAACCATTCCCCTGCCTTTAGAAGGTGACTGTTGATTCTTACTGATCCCCTTTACCTTTCTCTATCTGTGTAATGTACTGTAATTTCTCGGCCATTGTGATTCCTATTGCCATATTAGACGAGATTTTTTTTTCGTCTACTGGTGTCAGATTTGTATTCTCACTGACCTTCAGGCTTTACTGTACCTTGTGTTGTTCTATAGAGTAGTCTATTTTGTTGTGATTCTGATTCTCATTTCAGATTCATATTTGAACTTTCCACTTTGATTTAAAACGTTCCTGTGCCTAGTGTCATATGTGGTGATTCTGATTCTTGAATTAATTTTAGATTTTAACTCTTGACTTTGATTCCAGACCTTCCTCTATCTTGTGACATATGCTGTGATTCCGATTCAATGTATTGATCTCCGATTCAGATTTAAATCTCCACTATATCCCAGACCTTCTTGTATCTAGTGTCATATGCTGTGATTCTGATGCAAATATCGATTTCAGAATCCGATTTGAACAAATTTAAGTGATGTCTCTGCTGTTGTGATTCTGATTCAGTCATAGATTTTAGATTTGGATTTTAACTCTCGACTCTGGTTCTAGACCTTCCTCTACCTCGTGTGGTACACTGTCATGTCCATCCTGGGTCACTACAACAACTTCTTCTATGCTGCCCATCTGTTGGACATCGCCATGGGCGTCAAAACCCTGCGAACCATCCTGTCCTCGGTCACCCACAACGGAAAACAAGTTGGTCACTCTTACAGCTGTTGCTTCTGTTACTGTTATAAATCAACAATAATGGCTGCCAAGTAGGACTAGTATTTGATTGAGACGATATCCTTCAATAGGTCATCCTTCTACTCAAGGAACAATTGTTTTCAACCATTTTAATACTGGGATTTATTTGTATGTATAAATACAAGCATTTAGTGCTTTTGACCTTAATCTGTGGCTCCTACTCCCTCACACACATTCATATTTTTTCCCTTCTCCCTCCCTCTGACACTTTTCCCTCACTTCTTCTTCTTCCTGTGTCTCCCGCCATACATCTCCTCAACTTCCCCCTGATGTCTCTTTCTTCTCTCCCTAAATTCTCTCTTCTTCTTTCACATTCCCCTCCCATCTCTTGTTCTTGCTCTCTCCCTTCCTCCTTGTCTTCCTTTCTCTATCACGTCTCCCTCATCTCTTTCTTCTCTCCTCAACCCGACTTCCTCTTCATCTCCCTCCTTCTGCTACCCTCTCTGCCCCTTCTCCCTTTCCAATCTCTCTCTTTCTCTCTCCCTCTTTTTGCACCCCTGTCTCCTCCCCTGCGTAGCTGATGATGACCGTTGGCCTGCTGGCTGTGGTGGTGTACCTTTACACGGTGGTGGCCTTCAACTTCTTCAGGAAGTTCTACAACAAGAGCGAGGACGAGGACGAGCCGGACATGAAGTGTGACGACATGATGACGGTGAGAATCCCCTCACCCCCACCGATACCTCTCAAATCGGTAGATGTGATAACTCAAATAACTCAAAGAGGCCTGTGCTCGTGAGCAGGAAAAGAATGCTGTGCGATTACCCCTTGCAATCAAAGATTTGCTTTACCTCTTTCACGACTGTATTAAACCATCATGAGTTGTCGCGTAAATTAACTTCGGTCCCCCCCCCCCTACAGTGCTACCTGTTCCACATGTACGTGGGTGTGCGTGCTGGCGGGGGGATAGGGGATGAGATAGAGGACCCGGCGGGGGATGAGTACGAACTCTACCGGGTGGTCTTTGACATCACCTTCTTCTTCTTCGTCATCGTCATCCTGCTGGCCATCATCCAAGGTGGAGCTCATAGAGCTTTTAAAATAAATATTTTTTATTAAGATGTGTTTTAAAATTGTTCTTATTGTCTAATTCAACATTGTATTCTGCTATTTAAATGTATTGGGTTGTGTACACAATGATAGCCGAAGACAATACGTGTAGATCATATTTGTGTGTGTGTGTGTGTGTGTGTGTGTGTGTGTGTGTGTGTGTGTGTGTGTGTGTGTGTGTGTCAGGTCTGATCATTGACGCCTTTGGGGAGCTGAGAGATCAACAGGAGCAGGTCAGAGAGGACATGGAGGTAAGAGAGAGATGACATCAGCTCCAAACCTGGTGTCACACCCAAATGTTCCCCAGTAGGTAGTATGGAAGAACTACACTTTATGTTGTACATGATGGCAAGAAAGTGATGACACTTCCTCCGTACTTGGTGTCACGCTCAAATATGCCCCAGTAGATGGGAAAGGACTCTACTGTATATTTTACATGATGGCAGAAGGGGGATATTTGCCCTGTACCTGGTGTCACACACAAATGTACCCCACATCTTAGAAAAGGGGTACCAATCCAATGTTCCTTTTCTCCTTGCAGACCAAGTGCTTCATCTGCGGAATCGGCAGTGACTACTTTGACACGACTCCGCACGGCTTCGAGACGCACACTTTAGAAGAACATAACTTAGCAAACTACATGTGAGCATATATTTCTGAGCGATACTGTAACATGAATCGTGTGACTATAATTCATGTATTGCCATTTAACTCAACGTCCTGTGCTTGTGTGAACACAACTCACCCCTTTTTTACTTTAGATTTCTGTGTCAGTTTGACAGTAATCTCACCTGGTAAAATCCCCTGATCCCCTCCTGTAGGTTCTTCCTGATGTATTTAATCAACAAGGATGAAACTGAACACACCGGACAGGTCTGTCTCCAAACTCACAATCCCAAAGAAAATTTATAAAATGTATCTTCCAATTTTTCTCTCCACCTCCAATCTCTGCTCCATATTCCCCCACTACTTCTTGTTAGATAGATAGAACAGTCTCCCTCTCTATGGTCTCTTTCCCATGGTCCCCCTGTTTGGCTCCTTGATCATTTCTGTCTTTGTTTCTCTCGTCCAGGAGTCCTATGTGTGGAAGATGTACCAGGACCGATGCTGGGACTTCTACCCTGCTGGAGACTGTTTCCGGAAGCAATATGAGGATCAGCTGGCCTAGCGAGCAATACCTCATCCTGTCTCAATGGGTGTGTGCGTGTGTGTGACTGGAGCGAGTGGTGGCGAGATCGAGAAAGTACCTGGAAGACACTTATGGGGGCACAGACATCCTTTTTTTTGTAAAGGTTTTTTATGACTTCTCTCTTGATGCTATGCACATACCATGTACAGTAGATTTACCCGGCAACAGTAATAGATGGATTTTACTAGGGCGAGTGACTAAACCAGCACGTGAAAAATGTGAAATGTAAGAGAGAGGAAATGAGGTCACAGGGCCTTTTTATTTTGTATCCTGTAAATACACTCCATGGCCTTTTAGCTGTGTGAAATCTCGATGGTCTAGAACATATACCCGTGCACACACTAAAAAACACGCTTATAGCTGCCTCTTTCATTTGATCTATCGCTGTAAACATTTGAGTGCCTAAAGTAAAGGTTTTGCAGTGCTTTATGGTTACGGCAGTAATCAGATCAATGTTAGTTTGTGTCGGTTTCGTTAAGAGAATGTACTTTTTGTGTGTGTGAAATCCTTTGATGTTAGGATGGATGTTGCTTTGCATCACCTCATTTTATTTAAACGTGTCTTTACTATTTTATCCCTTTGATGAGGGATTTCAAAATGAGTGAAGCAGATGAGTGCATCTCACAGCCGTGCCTCTTGTGTTCACTAAGGTGCACTCAAAACCCCTTAAGACACCCTCATACTCTCTCTCTCGTCACGTCGGCTCCATTGTGATCAATAAAAAAATGACTTGGACACTTTCAGATACCGAAATGCTCTATATGCCAACTTTAACAGGCGAGATGGTCATCTGTCTTTATGCAATCGGCGGTGGGTGGGATAGGAACCACGTGTTTAACCCGAAACAGTTTGCACTCTGAAGTCTTACAGCACCATACGCGTCCACTCCCGTGGGTGGTGTGTTTTCTCTCCGATCTTCTCTGTGTTGCTAAAGGACACAGCTTGATGAGGAGTGAACATACATCAAGAGTACGTAGTGGTAATTTATTGAATATTTATTTATACACGCCGATTTTACGAAAGACAACGCTGTTAGGTGCTCCCTCTTATCGGTGGGCCACAGTCTAGTTCTATGACAACTTATGCACAGATACGTGTTTGTCAGTGCATTTGTTAATAAAAAGTTATTGTATTTTAATGTATACAGTATTAAGTAAGTAACTAAGGACGAGGTGATAAAGGAGGTATCTTGACTCAATTACATATTTTACAAACATAAATACGTATATTTTTTTTCTTTAGAGCTTTTACAATTTTAAACCAGTGTCAGCTTATTAGTTCAATAGTAATTCTGTATCTTTTTCGTGTTTTTAAATCAATTAGCATCAAAAAAAAAATCAGTTTGGAATCAGAACAGATTTAGCTTTTTTTCTGCTTTAGTTAGATTTTTATGATAGCTATTTTTAGAATACAGCATACAAATTATTTTTCTCAGTGAAACAATTAATGTGTTGATCTCATACAGTTTCTAAACTACATTACATGAACCACCATTGATCCTTTAAAAATATACACACCTTCAAACAAACACACATACAACACAAACCTAAAACTCTCACTCTGTCTTGACGATGATGTTGACAGTATTTCTCTATATTAAGATGAGAATGTACAACAATGCAATGTTTGCAGAGAGTCGTTGTTGGAATGTGTATTTACAAGAGTACCTGTGTGTAAGGTTACCCTAACTTGACAGAGATCAGTGGCTTACAACTGATGGATTGTCCTCAGAATTCAACTTGTGTTTCAATACAGAATAAAAACAGATTATTTTAACATGACATGGTGCATTGTTTTGTATGTGTTGTCGCTGTTTGATGCTTAAACTAGCGGAACTTCAATGTCTGTCCATTCATCCATTCCCTGCCACTCATCCCAGGAGGGTTGCGGTGGCAGCAGACCATGCACGGTAGTCAAAACGTCCTTCTCCCGTGCAACGTTCCTCAGCAAAGCTAGTGCGGGAGGTGGAGACGTACCAACTAAATTAAGTTTGGCTCACTCCGACGCATGGCACTGGGTCTGGAACCAAACTCCTGGAGAGTGGTAAGACTCTTTCCTTTTTCTTCTTGGAATTGCCGGGTGGTATCCTGGAATTGGGACCGTCAAAGGACTTTGTATTTTCTGCCGGGAGACTTGCAACGCGCACATGGGCGATGATGAAAAAACTTTGAGGGGTGATTGGGAAGAATGGCCTACCATATCTTCAACCGAGTGGCGCTTTGTTGCTGGACTTCTGTGCTAGCCGTAGATTGTCCATAACAACCACCATGTTTGAGCTTAGGGAGGTTCATAAATGTACTTGTTAGAACACCCTAGGCCGCTAATCGATTATCCACTTTGTGGTCGTATTCTCAGACCTGCGGCAGTAAGATTTGAAAACTCAGGTAAACAGAGGAGCTGAGCTGTCGACATCACCGCCTGGCTGGGTAGGCTGCTGGATAGAACCGGTAAACGCAAACATGTAATGAGAGTGAATTGGGAACGTTTGCCTGGGCCCCCTCTCTATGAGGTCTGTGAGGCAATGTCAATGTATATAATGATTTACTCTTGAGGCACACTAAACCATTCAAAGAGGCTGAGAGCTCAGGTAGTCACGTCACACAATCTCAGCATTCAACAGAGAAAGTTAAGGAAATTAATGTCTTTAATTGAGGGTAATTAAGTCTTTGGCAGTCATTCACATGTAATAATTTCATGTATGATGTGATTCATTTTTAAAGCATTGACACTGATAATGTTAACTTGCCAATAAACTGAAAATACAGACTTACACCACATCCCGATTAGCCTACACTGCTCGTTACTTAAGTCCGTGCAACTGTGAACAAAAATAAAGAAACAGGCCCTTCCAGTGATGACAAAGCATGCTTTAGTACATGGATTGTCCACTTGTTCGCCTCCACTGCACTCACTCCAGGCTTGTTTGTAGGTTTTCAAAGATTCTCCAGAGAAGGATAAATCAAGGTTTATAAAATAATTTGCTATATTTGCGCACTGGAGGTCTGGGACATTGTATTTTCTTGCAATGTTATTTGTTTATACCTGGGGTCTTCAACTACATTTGTCCAGGAGCCAGAATATTTCAAAGCATACATTGTGGCCCCCGAAGGCCTCTAAATATGTTTTATTTAATTTTATTAGACCTAATTAGACCATTTACTATTTGCACCTTCTACAAAATTAATGTTATTTTTGTTAGCTATTGGTGACAACAGACTCCTAAAGAATATGGAGAACCCACAAAGATCAATCCTTTTTCTGCTCAAGACATAGAAAACACCAAAAACATTTTGTCTCACACATTTGATTAATTTATTTTTTTCTGGGGCTGGATGAAGATGTGGTCCATGGCCCTAGTTTATACAAATAAAGTGTTATTAGGTTTGCAACTGGCCTGTTTTGTATCCTGCTGTTATAGCACTTGATTAGCTCCATATGGTCATGGATGCACTCATTTTATGTAGTTCAATATTTTGGGAAATAATTAAAGGTCACTGCGTTCAATCCATACATTTTATATGGCCTACATTGCGTATCATTGGTATTAAATTAGGCGGTGGAAAAATACTCTAACGCCATTCATTTTTGGTCTGGTATTTCCTGCAATATGGCGGAGAAAACAAAATCACTCGAGTCGGGAGCTCTATAAATTTGATAATTAAGTCCTTCCCTGGAAGTTTAACTTATATTTTCAGTCATCTTGGTTACACTCCGTGGCATCGAAAACCATTCAAGTGGCTACATTATGCACTTAATTTGACACCGCGGTAAAGATAGCATTACGTTTGATTGTCTCTTCTCAATTAATTGAAGGAGATGTAACCCTGTTATTAAAAATACAGTATCAGGGATACAAATACATACAAAATTTAGTTGTGGTATTGTTACGGTGAATAACAAAAAAAAACTAAAAAACTGGTTGGTCCTACGTACACAAAATGAGTATCGGGGACACCTTGATTGGAGTGACACACTCAAGTAAGGCTGGAAAGATAGGGGGAACGAACAGCAAATTTACCATTGGTTTTTTAGCAATTAAGGGCTTGATGAGGTTATCGAGATCACGCCCTTTTCCAGTGCCCTATCCTTAAGTGTGTCCACACCCTTTTTGACGTTTATACATAAGAAAAAAAAACATGGGCTACCTGTGCTGCGTTTCTTACCTGGTTCTATAGGTTGTTGTTCTCGGGGTGATCCATCATGAGTTTTATCGCTCCTCTGGGCTCTCAGCCCATCTGCAATCCAGTAAGTACATTTTCACATCTTCTGAACTTAGACATATTATTTATGGCCATTCTCTATATTTTCAACGTTTGTATGTGTTTTGATGAGTAATTCGATTAATTTAAAAGTAGCCTAACTTAACACTTAAAAGTAAAAAAAAACACGTCCCTTTAACCATCGCTGTTACTTCGCCATCATTGGGATATAATTCAATAAACAACGTCAGTGCAAAAGACACAACAAGATGTAGAACGAGAAAGTAGCGTACGCCCTGTATTTATGCATGTAGGTTCTCTGAATTTCCTGTAGACTGGTATCTCGCGTGCGCAGTATTTGTCACAAAACTACAGCCATAATCTCCACTTGTTAAGGCGATCCAGAAAATGGATAACCAGATGACCGTCAGGGTCTGTCGTCAATAAATGCAAAAATAACATCCTTGATCAAAGTAATGAGACCAAACAACGGCACACGCATCTAGTTGTTGTCAGCTATTTGACCAAGATGCCCACACAGGACATCGATGGTGCCATTGTTTACCGCTATACAATGTGACAAAATTGACTAAAAACTGCCAAAGCAGGGTGTTCCACTTCCAATGTCATCAGATATTGCGGCCCTACTTGTTGAGCAAGCTCATTCATTTTTTCTATGGGCTTTATTGAAACAAAGTATAATTGCATAGGGTTAAATAGAATAGCATGCACTTCAAAGAAACAGAATACTTTCACTTTTCTAAATGTTGTGTTTTACAGAGCATTCCATATCTAGGGCCAATCTTTGGAGGTCTTAGGCCTGGGATGTCAATTTACGTCCAGGGGTCCATCCCTCGTCATATGAAAAGGTGAGGCTTGATTGATTAAGGATAAAGGTCCATACTTCCACATCTATAGGGTACATTCTAAATCACCCCTTTAAACTCCATACAACAATCAAGTCAAACTATCAGACAACAATTTTGAATTAACATTGTCTAGACATAACATTTTAAAAATGTTATTATAAAAAATTATTGTACATTTTCACTCAATTATAGTGACCAAAAATGTCAAATGACTATGTTATTCCCACACAAATTTGAGTTATCCTCTAGTTGCTTTGAGCAGGGCATTTTGAAACTGGGTATTCTTTTTTTATCGAGTTCCTGGTCAGCTGATCCAAGTTTCTCTAAGGTGAGGCAGCAAGTGTTGGGTTTAAATGTATGTAAACTATGACTAAGTCCTTTTGTCATAGTTAGATAAAGCACACTGGATATATAATGACGTGTCGTTGCTGGACTAAATCATTGATTATCAATTATAAACCCATTTATCAACTGAATACGTGCAATAAAGACGCGTGTCATCCTAGCTAAAATGGAAATTGTCTGATTATCCTTTGGCTACCAAATATTCTGTCAACTAGAATCTAGTTGAATCTAATGTATGTTTCATTTTCTGTACCTGTTAAGGTTTGACCTCAACCTGTTGTGTGGTGAGATGGCAGGAAGTGACATAGCCTTGCACGTTAACCCTCGTTTTGACGGCTGGGACAAGGTGGTGTTCAAATGCTTTCAGAACGGGTGTTGGGGCCACGAGCACAAGACCCACTACATGCCCTTCTACAAAGGAGAGGGCTTTGAGATGGTCATTATAGTGACCCAGGAGGGCTACCAGGTAAGGCTATTCATTCACTACTACTTGTCTCTTTTCCACCGTTGACTCAATGATTCCATTTGCAAAGCGAATATAAGAGAAACATATCTTGGATCTCGTCCATGTTTAGTGATGTGTCAGTGTTACACAAATAAGGACACCTGTATAGGTCCTCAATCTCGAATGCATTGTTTTCAGGGGAAGGTTCGTGCTTAAATCAACAAGTTAGGAAGCAAAGTTTATCCACAAGATGTTTTGTGAATACAGGCCCTGATTGATTTCCTTTGCTTTATTGTAGATCAACGTTAATGGGCGAGAACTCCACCATTTTTCCCACCGTATTCCTGTGCAGCGCGTGTGTGCTCTTCAGATTGAAGGAGAAGTCTTCATCCAGACCATCAATGTTATTGGAGTGAGTTGTGTGTGTTTTCAATTGCTTGTGTGAGTGAGTAGTTTTAAAGTTTAAGGTGGAGTGTGAAGGAAGGAAGGAGTGATTGAGAAATGACTGCCTCATTTACAATTGAATTTAATATGTTCTCTGTCCTGCAGGGAGGCATGGGGGGATACCCAGCCGGAATGGGAGTAGGAATGGTGGTAAGAACGGGAGTCACTACTTCTACAAAGTGTATGGAAAACTTGAACAATATTGTAACAGTTCTTTATGTTCCACAGGGCGGTTACCAAGGAGGCGTAATGGGAGGATGCATAGCAGGATGTCAGGGAGTATGCGCATGCGTTGGAGGAGGAGGCATAGCAGGCGGCATGGCAGTAAGTGGAAGTCATTGATTTATTGTATATGTTTTTGCCCCCCTTAGAAGTATGTGAACTAAAAATGTGTATGGACTTTCCCATCAACAGCAAACTAACTAGATGGAGTTCATAACATTTTACAAGCTATATATGCATAAACTTTGTTCTTATAAACATAAAATAAGATGCATAATTTAATATTATTTATGAAATGTGTTTGTTCGTTGGTTTTATCTTTTTTTCCCAGGGTGGCTACCCAGGTGGAATGGGGGTAAGCTGCACTATGATTTCTCCTTGAGGAATAAAGCACTCAAATTATTTTTGAATTAAGACGAATAACATTTATCATTGTCATGTATTACTTTTTGTCAAAGTTGTATTTGTTGAGCACATTTTATACAGAGGCAAATAAAATGAGGTTTTTAGAATTGCTAATGATGACAACTCCCAATGGGTAAAGTTTTCCCACTAATATGCAACAGAGAACAAGTACAATTGTAATCTCCATTTAAATGTAGTCAGGCTTGGAGCGAGTCTTTGGTCTAAGTGGTTTCCAGCTATTTGTTTCATAGTAGAGAAGTTGCTTCACATTTATCGGTTTTAACTCTGGGGACAGTTAGCAGACCTGTTCCGGACAACCTGGGGGGGTCTAGAGGGATCATTCTGTATGAAGTATGTCTTTAGTGTGTTTTGTGCACAAATTATGTAGTGACTTGTAGGTGAGCAACAAAGAGTTAAGGAAATTAAGTGACTCACAGGGAGCTAGTGCAGTTATTTCAGAATTGGCGTAATATGTTCATATTTTTGGGTAATTGTTCAAGTCTACTGGTAGCATTCTGAACAAGCTGTGGACCTAAGTGTCTTTTAGGAATACCCCGAAAATAACAGTAGTAGGTAGCCCCAAAGTTCACTGTCACTGTCATAATAGTTAGAGCCGATCCATAGTTGCCAACGAATAGACACAAGTAGTCCCTGTATTCTATATGGGACTTAAACCAGGTTTTAGCCCGTTCCGTACAGTCCAACCCAGTTTTCCAATCTTACTAGGGTATTTTATGGTCAGCAGTATCAAAAGCAGCGTTAAGATCAATTGATTAATTAATCTTGCCATAGTCAGGTTTTAAATCGATGTCATTAAAACCTTAAGAGCAGTTTCAGCACTATGAAGTGGTTGAAAGCCTTATTGGAGGTTGTCCTAGCACCCAGTGGTGACCAAGAAATTATTTAACTGTTCAATGGCAGGTTTGAAACTACCAATATGGGTAGTGCTCAGTGGTTTTAATTGTCTTTCACATAGTATTATCTAAACGTTAATTCGGATGAATGAAAAACTTATCCCTTGTGGCCTGTGGTATATAGATTACTTTTATATAAAATGCCTGTAGTAAAGTGGCTGTCATTTTCCTCTAGGGTGTTATTTAAAATTAGTTTTCACTTTGAGTTTTACTTTTGTTTTTCTCATTGTCACTGTATTTGATCCTCCAGCAGGGTGGATATCCAGGTGGAATGGGAGGTTACAGTATGGTACGTACCCATACTGTATTTGCCTTGTTTCACTCCGCAGTCTGATGATTCCACTGTCTTGAATTGATCAACATGAGATCCTATTAGTTTTAGTGTGCATTTGTATGGAAAAAAAAGAGTGGTAGTGATGGAGAAACTATATAGTGTGATTTCAGGTTTATCTGGTTGTAGATGTAATATGTACTGTCCTGCAGGGAGGCATAGGGGCATACCCAGGTGGGATGGGAGGATACCCAGCTGGAATGGTGGTAAGACCTGCCCCTTCGAAAGTAAAGAAAATTGTTAATTTTGTTAACTTGAACAATATTGTAATTGTTCTTTGTTTACCACAGGGTGGTTACCAAGGAGGCGGATTGGGAGGATGCATGGGAGGATGTCAGGGAGTATGCGTATGTGTAGGAAGAGGCGGAATGGGAGGATTCATGTGAGGGAGTATTGTATTTAATATTTATTTTTACATGCACTAAGTGCCAATCTAACAGATAATGCTGGTAGCTGCTCTTGGTGATGGGGGTCACAGTCTTGCTCTGACAACGTTTGAACAGATGTGTTTGTCAGTGCATTCATGATATGGAATTTGTTAATGAATGCATGTTTTATAATCTACACAGTTTTGAGTCGTGTATAAGGTCTTTTGATGAAAGGACATATGTTAAAAACATAAATGGTATATTTTTCTTAGCTTCTCAATGTTTTAAACCATGTTCAAAATTAAATCTTTCGTGTTCTGAAGTGATTCTCATAAACAAATGACATCATGGATCCTTTCAATAAACCTGCCTTCGGACGCACACAATGCAAAGCTGAAACTCTCACGCTATCTTGACTATGATGCTGAAGGCAATGGCATTTCTCTATCAAGATCAGAATGTGCAATGTTAGCAGAGTCGTGGTTGGAATGTGTATTTACAGGAGTACACTTTAGGTTATCTCAACTTGACATATCAGTGACTTAAATTATGGACCGCCCTCATTTAAACAAGTTTCTATACAGAATAAACTTATTTTAATATGACATGTTGCATTGTTTCTGATTTGTCCTGCTTTCTGCTAAACAGCAGAAAGTATTATTTCAATGTACAATTCGTCTTGTGGCACACTAAATCACTCGAGGCTGACAGGCACATTCATGACTGTGGAAGGGTACTCTTAAACAGTCTGTTAGCTTTCGATAGAAAGACAACATTAAGATATCAAAATATAACTTAATTTAATGTTTTCAAGCATCTGTAACACTTCGTGATATTACAACTATTCAAATATTTTTAGCACATCGTAATCACTTGAGTGAAAATTAGAACCGTACTATCACTAGGTGTCTGATGTAAAACTACAGATAATGACGGTGTTTCTGGCACGACTTGAGGATCAGGTGCTGACAAGAGCTTTTTCCTAGTATTACTCTTATGAGCCTCTTCCCACTTACTTCGCTGTACTGTCACGCTCCTGTTGTTCTTCACTGCTTCTACGTATTACCACCTAATTTTACGTACTGCTGTCCTCTGTTCATCAGAATCTCACCTGACACGGTAAACGCCTTAGCTTTTCAACAGCGCAAAAAGTGTGTAAGAATTCTGTAATTAAAAAATAAAAAGGTAACTTATTGAAAATTACATAGAGAATTTTGAGTTAACAATCCCATTCATGTATATTTGTGGCAACTATAATATGTTAGGGTACTTAATGGTAACAAAAAAAAAGAAGAAACATATCATGGGGCTAAACAGCTGATGCTTCTCATCACATTTAGCTATAGATCATAGATTGTCTCGACAGAATTAACAGGCTTGCATCTCCTTTAGTCTCTGGGTTGCAAATCAATGCAAATTTTAGCTTTTTCTCAGGATGTGAGATGTGGAATACATCATTACTGTCAATGACAAACTTAGCTAAATAAATAGAACGTTGGAATGTCTTATATGATTATTAGGGATGAGTTAAGGCTGAAAAGACTGGAAAAATCGATCAGTTTTACCTTTGGTCACCTCGTGGTGTTAGCCATTAATAGCTTAATCTAATATAGTCATTTTATGAATTGTCCCGTTTTTTTTCACATCCCAGATGCCAAGTTTAATAGGTTTTTGGAGGGTTGCGCGCGTGTTGTGGAATGCAACTTAAACAATGAACTGTTTCAACAGTACAGGAGACATTATTTTCAACAAAATCATACCGAAACAAAAATAATATGTAAAAGTTATATTTGAATACTATATTTGACATGCAAGTTGGTTGATGACCATGATGTCCATCCTAACGAAGGGATACCTTTCGCAGGATAAGAAGGTTGCCAACAAACGCGCTTTTCCAGTTCTGTTTCCTCCGTGTGTCCCCACCCTTTTTGACTTTTATGTATAAAACACATGGGCTACCCGTGCAGTGTTTTCAGAGCAGGTTCTGTACTGCTCGGCTAGCTGTAGCTCACCCACGCCCTGTTGATTTGCCTGACGACCGTCTGGGTGATCCTAGCCATCATGACTTTTGTCTCTCCTCCAGGGTATCAGCCCATCTACAATCCTGTAAGTAAACTGTCATATCCTCTAAACATTCGTCTCGGTTCTCTTTATTATTTTCAAATGTGTTTGAATGATTTTCTGTATTAATTTTGAAGTAACTTGATGTCCACAGGTAGGCTATAATGTGTGTCTTAAGATGTTCTACATATTTTAAAACATGCCCATTGCCTGTAAGAATAAATACTGTTATGGTCCGGCCCAACTAGGGTCCGCATTTTCTGTTGATTGTTTGGACCCTGTTACCTTGTTTTGTGTCAAGTTTCTTATTGGTTGAATATACAAAGCCTCATGTCCCTGGACCCCCAAGTGAATATTTAATTTTCTCCAACTATGAATTGCATCAGGTTATGCCGCCACATGGACGCTTTTGGTGGATTAGTTGATTTCCAAAAGAATAGTATAAGTGATTTAATTTTTGAGGAAAAAGCAACGGAATATGGCAATATGGGAACCTAATTGACTTCCAGTCTCATTGCATGTAGTTACATACCAATTAAGTTTAACTTGTGTTTGTGTCTATGTATGTGTGTGTGCCGTTTACAGAGCATCCCTTATCTAGGGCCAATCTTTGGAGATCTAAGGCCTGGGATGTCTATTTACATCCAGGGGTCCATTCCTCATCATATAAAAAGGTGAGGCTTTACTTTAACATCTACAGCACACATTGTAAATCATCCCTCTTAACTCCAAACAACAATCAAGTGAATCGATCAGCAAACATTTTGGATGAATGCTGTTGTCTAGACGCAACATGTTTGAAATATACATAAATGGCAGATTTAAGATGGTTTTAATATCTCCTAGCTGCTTTAAGAAGGGCATTTTGAAATTGTGGATTTGTTTTACATCAGGCTTCTGGTCAGGTGATCTCTTGATTGCCTCACCTTACAGGAACCCGTGTTGTGTTTACAGTATGATTCATACATGCTGTGACTTTCAGCTAAAACTAGTGACATCAGGGAACTACAGTGAGACACGCTAATCTTTACTTTTCTATGGAACTCTGCAATTTTTTTATAATTAGTTAATAGTATTAACTATTCTTTCAATACATATGATTATTTATGATGTTATTGTTGTGGAAATTACTGATTGTGTACTGAAGTCATAAAGGTCATTTTAAATCTGGGCAACAATTTCAAAAGAAGACTGAAGTGCCAGCGTGGGCAAAGGGCGATGTGTGGATATCAAAGGAAACAATGAATAGTGAACACACACACACACACACACACACACACACACACACACACACACACACACACACACACACACACACACACACACACACACACACACACACACAC
>JAVQJS010019104.1:0-16588 GCA_036024795.1 Galaxias rostratus | reverse complement strand
CCACCTAAATCCCCCCTACCCCCACCTCTCCCCCCCTAACCCCACCTGCTCTGCTTCTCGTAGCAGTGACAGTAATTCTCTGTGGGGATGATGGAGACCGGCTGCTTCACACAGAATCCGCCTCTGAGGTGGGAAGAGAAAATGATAGTGTGACTGTCAGGCATGGAGCTTCACTTTCCCCTGTGGCGAGGGGGTAGTCACGACGACTGTCTGACTGTCGGAAGAGGAGGAGGAGAGGAGGGGAGGGGCGGATTACATCTGCCAGCAGGAGAAGATGAAGGAGGAGATGGAGAGGGGAGACAGAGCGATGAGGAGGGGAGAAGGGGAACGTTAGGAGATATCGGTACGGGGGAGGGGTTATGCTCCTCTCCGTCTCCCTCCCTCTGCCGGCTGGCTCCGACGCTCGCCCGCTCCTCCTCCACTTCCTACCAGCAATCCATTCACTGAGTCCACTGACCTGTCTGGATGTGGAACATGGAGACATTTGTTGCCTGAGATGCAAAGACACACTCGCTCACCTACTGTGTGAGTGTGTGTGTGTGTGTGTGTGTGTGTGTGTGTGTGTGTGTGTGTGTGTGAGCGTGTGTGTGTGTGTGTGTGTATTTGTGTGTGTGTGTGTGTGTGTGTGTGTTAGCTTGTAATGCCTGATGATCAGCTCCTCTTGCTTTTCTCTTTTTAAACACGGTTACTTCCTGTCTGTCTGTCTGTCTGTCTGTCTGTCTGTCTTTCTGTCTGTCTGTCTGTCTGCCTGCCTGCCTGCCTGTCTTTCTGCCTGCCTGTCTGTCTGTCTGTCTACCTGTCCTTCTGTCTGTCTGTCTGTCTGTCTGTCTGTCTGTCTGTCTGTCTGCCTGCCTGCCTGTCTTTCTGCCTGCCTGTCTGTCTGTCTGTCTGCCTGCCTGCCTGTCTGTCTGTCTGTCTGTCTGTCTGTCTGTCTGTCTGTCTGTCTGTCTGTCTGTGTTTCTGCCTACATGCACCTACTGCATGCCAATGTCAGACCTGTGTTTATTAAACATGCACAGTGTGTTACATAATTCTACCGCCATCGCCGACCCCGAGTCCCCAACTGTTCCAAGAAGCACAATGAGTTAAGCAGCAGCCACAGTGACTGGTGGTCACCAGAGAACCGGACTGGCAGACTTAGGTGGGCCCGACCCGGGCCTGTCCACGGAGAACTGTGTCCCCAGAACGAAACCAGAGAGGGTTCACCGCTCCACGGCCAACAGAACCCATGTTTCTTCCATTTGCAACTTTAGTTAGATTCTTTCCCCCTTGTATCTTAATGAAAGAGTTCTGGATGTTATTTATATTGAAACCTCTTCCAGCCACACCTGCAACCCCCTTCCCCTAGCCCCCCCCCCATCCACACCCATCACACCCCCCCCCCCATCCACACCCATCACACCCCCCCCTCCCCCCCCTCCCCCCATCACACACCCCCCTCCTCTTCCTCCCGAGTGCTGAGTGCAGGGTTTATACATTCAAGTCAAGGAAGCAAATCTGACATTTTGCAATCGGTGGGGACAGGATGGGCCCGGTTGGCTTAGATAGGCCTTTGTCTCTGTGGAGAGAACAGTCGCTCTGTCTGCTTATCTTTCACAGTTTAACTGTCACGTCGTTAAACTAGTGGTTCCTCTTTAAATGGTTCGTCTGTGCCACTCAAACAGCGTTCACCTGGGTTGATTCGCCCTGGAGACGTGTGGTGTGTGTGTCTGGGTGTCTTTGTTTATTTGTGAGTCTGTGTGTGTTTGTGTATGTGTATGTGTATGTGTGTGTGTGTGTGTGTGTGTGTGTGTGTGTGTGTGACATAGTGCCCTAGCTAGATCTTGAGATGTTGTAGTTTGTGTCCGGTCTTTTATGTCTTTGTTTTCAACTAACATTTACGAAAATGAGCCTAGACCCATGCTGTTGCACGATTCCGTCAGCCGTACAGTCACAACATAACTACCCGTCTCTTGATCCCTGTTGCAGCAAGACACGCGGACCTCCTCCTCGCTGCCTAAACTGGACCTCCATGTCATCCCTGTATGGAAAAAAGGTATCACGGGCAAAGGAGTGGTTATCACAGTCCTGGATGATGGCCTGGAGTGGAATCACACAGACATCTACCCCAACTACGTAAGGACTGTTTCCATAGCAACTGACCTTCGCAAAGACTGATGGTTTCCATAGCAACACTGGCGTCACCTACCAAAGGGATTCATATATTATAAAGGCTTTCTTTATTGTATTTAAATGTGTGTGCTTTGAAACACAAGAAGCACAGGCATAAGATGACAAAAATGATTAATATCATTGTACAGATTAGCAAACATTTATTAGAAAAAAAATTCATGTGGCTCCAATTGCCAATCTAGGCTTTGGGGGCAAACAGCCCCCAGAAACATTGCTATCAAGCACTAGAACTTTCACAGACCAGAATGAAGAAGCACATCACAAGGACTTTACTTCCGTTGCCATCAGCTTGACTTTTTTAGGTTAAATGGCATCATCAAACCGTTTAATAATAATTTTGGAGACTAATTTTGGAATGGCTGTGGGCAGTCAGGGTATTTTGTATAGTTTCAATAGCAATAGGCAGTAATTAAATAGACTTTTAACTTTGTAATCTATGTGTCTATTTCTCTGACAGGATGCCGCAGCAAGCTATGACTTCAATGATAACGACCCAGACCCATTCCCCAGATATGATTCAACAAACGAAAATAAGTATGTCAACATGTACTGAATATTTGCTATCAACATTTTACCTTTAGTAAATCAAATTTTAACTATTGGCTCCCCCGGCATGAAAATGACCTTGTTCCTAGTCTAAATACATTTCATCAACTCCTTGGCTACAGCATCTTTCATTGGAATTATTTATAGAAAGGATAGCCAAGTTAACATATTTAACAGCTGTAAGCCCCAACCAATCCGGTGTAAAAGTAAATACAGTAGAACATGATCCAATGGGGCTGTAGCTCAGTTAGTTTTATGTCAAAAATGTAGTATAGACAATATTGCTGATAATACGTAAGTCTAGTTGTTGTCAAGATGACAATACAATTGTGTCAAAGGAAAATCGGTTATGACACTACGACTGTCCTTATTTTGCTGCATGGTGATTAACGATACAGTTTACAGACTGCAGAAATTGTGTTATTCTTATGTTTAGATATTACAAGAACCACTATCCTTTTAAAGGATTTCAATAAAGCCCCGATCTCTCCCTGCCACTGTATTGTCTAACAGACAATAGGAAGGGTTGACTCGCTTACAGCTGTGAGCGGTCGCAGGAGTACAGCCGCGAACTCTGCTCTCCACCATTGTTCGTGCATTCTGTTGTTGTCAATACCCCGAGGGGGTTGAACTGTTCAAATACTATTTGCGTCCCCTAGGTGTATTTTGACTGCCATACAACCTTGGACCTTTTAAATAGAAGGGACTTTGCCTTGAATCAAAGTTTATTCTGCACAACGTGTAAATTGCGTCTCAAAACAACCATTAGGGGGCTGGAGGAACTCCATGTGATTGCATAGCACTATTTGCCTATTTTGACGATTTTTGCAGCCCCTGTAGTAATAGTATTTCCAAAGCTGTGAGAACTGCATTGTGTTTTGTCTGTCCATACAAAAACCTGTTGTGATGTACACAGTATAGAATGTGTCTGACTGTATACTTGTTGATTCTCTTATATAAGACAACTATTTTTCTGTGCAGGCACGGGACTAGGTGTGCTGGGGAGATAGCCATGCAAGCAGACAACAATAAATGTGGAGTTGGGGTGGCATACAACTCCAAGGTTGGAGGTAATTCATCTTTTTTTTTCTTACCCCTGTTGTGTTTGTTGTCTGGCAAACTACACGTGCATTGGTAGTTTTAATGCAGCAGCTGAGAGGGGGGATTTCCTGTGTTTATTTATTCTGGGAGAAGTAGTATGCCTTGTAACCTCACTTGAACCTCAAATGATTGACAATTCACCTAGCAAACACTTTTATGTTGGGTAGATTGGGCATGGAGTGGTGGTGGGGGTTTAGGTGAAAGCGTGCACTGTAAGAATCCTACCTTTATTTGTGGGTATCACAGACATCACATTTCTGAGATAGAAGACAGACAAAGTAAAAGGGCAGTTCTAAGATGATACTGGTCAAGTTAGGAATGCAATGCGTTGTTGTGAAACGGTATTGGTCAGATAATTGGAATAGCTTCCCACCTACCTGTGATCCTTCAAATGTCATGACGTATTTCGTTTTAAATTCAAGTTACCCAAATCAATTCAGAGGTGTGCTGGGATTGTCTCGCTCCCTCTCCCCAGGGATCCGCATGTTGGATGGTATTGTGACGGATGCCATCGAGGCCAGCTCCATAGGCTTCAACCCGGACCATGTGGACATCTACAGTGCCAGCTGGGGTCCGAATGATGACGGCAAAACCGTGGAGGGCCCCGGGCGTCTGGCTCAGAAGGCTTTTGAGTACGGCATACAAAAGGTACAGATACCCTATCTAAATATTACTCCACTGAAAGTAGAAGTTTTGAGTTAAAATGTTTACTTGAGTCATAATACCTGCTTTTAAAAACAATTTGAAAGTACAATTATTTAGTGTTAGCTGACTTGAAAAATTTAATTTTAGAATACTGTAGGCAAACTTTCTTTAAAAAAAAAGAATGGCATTCAGTATAAACGGGCTTCCCTTTCAATAGTAATTCAAGGCACATATGTGCATGCCTATGTGTGTGTAGAATGATTAAATTATGAAATCATTTTGTGACTTATAGCTCAGCAACAGTAGGCCGACTTTAAAATAATATCTCCAACAGGGTGATTGTATCAGGCCTTCTAAGCTTGTGTGGTTGTTGGAATTTAGATCTGGATCAATAATGTGACAACCAAAAAAACGGCATTCATTTGTGATTGGTGTAATAAATACATTTTTAATGTTCACAAGAAAAACATAACTTTTTGGGGAGGGGGTTTATCATACTCATAGACAAGCCATATCATTAGGATTTATTTGTTTTCTTTCGGCAGCATTAGTGCATTCAACTGGAAAACCAGGAAAATGGGCTTGGGTATAGTGTACGTACTGTGTCAAGTACTGTGCAATTCTTCCCTGTTTGTTTCAACACCTTTAAATTTTCCTCAATTTATTTAAAGTTTTGTAAGGTAAATCTGCAAAAGTTCAGCCATGCATAGGAACGTTGGAAAATTTCATAATTAGAATCTTTTAGATTCAATCCATTTCCAAAAATGTTAACAGGGAGTAACAACATATAGCGCACAAAAGTAGGATATTTATGTTTAAATTGTTGTGGAGTAAAAGTTAAAAGTCTCCCAAAACAGAAACAGTTGAGGAAAGCACAGATACTGTAAAAAGGCACTGAGTATTTCTGTGTCAACATGGAATTGTCTTGTAATGTTGGCCTGTGGCACAGTTTGTGCTCTTCAAACCCTGCGTCACTAACTCTCTCTGTTGTCCTTGCTTCAGGGACGAAATGGGAAAGGCTCCATTTTCGTGTGGGCTTCGGGCAACGGTGGGCGTCAAGGGGACAACTGCGACTGCGATGGCTACACAGACAGCATCTACACTATCTCCATCAGCAGTGCCTCGCAGCAAGGCCTATCACCCTGGTATGCCGAGAAGTGCTCCTCTACCCTCGCCACCGCCTACAGCAGCGGAGACTACACCGACCAAAGAATAGTAAATCACCGCGCACAGTTCGCTTGACTCCAAGATGTAAAACGGCAGCTTTCCTGTTTTGACACCCCCACTCTCCCTGTCCGTTTTGTCTTTCGCAGACCAGTGCTGATTTGCATAACGAATGCACCGAGACGCACACCGGAACCTCCGCATCTGCCCCGCTAGCGGCAGGGATCTTCGCCCTGGCACTAGAGCAGAAGTACGGGAATAGCGACGCTTCCCCAAAACAAACGGCAAAAACTTGACGTGTCACTATTCAAAGATGAATCTAATGTTCAATGCTTGATTAAACTGTCTCTTTTTTTTCTCAGTCCGGAGCTGACCTGGAGAGACCTTCAGCACTTGGTGGTGTGGACCTCCGAGTTTGACCCACTGGCCAATAACCCTGGCTGGAAGAGAAACGGGGCGGGTCTGATGGTCAACAGTCGCTTTGGCTTTGGTCTGCTCAACGCCAAGGCTCTGGTGGACCTGGCCGACCCACTCAGCTGGAAACACGCCCCCGAAAAGAAGCAGTGCATCGTCAGGGATGACTCATTCAAACCAAGGTACAGTCGTTTCTGTGGCTTCTTTAGATCTCAAAATGTCGTTGGACGCTATAAAACAATTAATAAGAAACATCAAGCAGCAATCATAATTAGCAATATTCCAGCAAAACACCAAGCAACGTACTTCTTGTCCATAATCTTTACAATACAACAAAATTATATTTTGTGAACAAAAGTTCAGAGTAATTGAGTGTAGCCTGATGAAACATCCGAACATTTGGCTTTGGCAAGGATGCCGGAAGACAAAGCCCCTTTTTGTGAGATAAACTGGTTTAATCTCAATTTTGGAAATGGAGAACACAAACAATATTTAAAAAAAATGATAAATAGATCACTTGGGTCAAATAAATAACAATGTATCTGACCTTGATATTTTTTTGTTGCTCATCTGGGATTAACCCGTTCACAAAATCTGAGGTCAGTAGATTACATAATTTAAATAACAGTCAGGCTAGGCAACAGATAATGCTAATACTAAACCGGTCTTGGTATTCTTGTAATGTTCCTTGGCCACAGTGGCTGAGATTAACAGACTCAGCAACAGTGACACTCAGTTTTCCTTCTACCACGGAATGTGATCACACCATTACTGTGTAATCTGGGGGATTTGCCTCTCCCTTCAGCTCTCTCGTTGCTTAGCGTACTAAAAAACTCTCTCTGAATTGAATAGCAGCTTGAGTATGGAAATCCCTTCATTCATATCCTCAGCACACAGATGCGGATTAACTCTCTGCAGTCATTGGGTTGTGTGCTTACGAAAGTATTGTTATGCTTGAAATGTATGCAGTTTTTAAAAGAGACTTTCTTAAAGAAATTAGACAGGCAAGACAACCAAACTTATCTTAACTTACAAAATAATTGCTTGAAGTGGTGGTATTCTCATGCTTTCTTCTCTGGCATTTTGATCTATTTGAACAGAGCACTAAAGGCGGCTGGGGAGATTGCTGTAGAGATTCCTACAAAGGCCTGTTCAGGGCAGGAGAATGCTGTCCTTTCACTGGAGCATGTGCAAGTAGAGGCCAGCATTGAGTACACAAGGAGAGGAGACTTGCACATCACCCTCACATCCCCATCAGGTGAGATAAGAAAACACAAACGTGTGCGTGTCCCAAACATGCAGACATTCCACAATGTAGGGCAAATGCATCAGTCAGATAAAGTAGAGGCCCTTTCCGCCTTCCCGTTTCAGGAACGACTACAGTGTTGTTGGCGGAGCGAGAGAGAGACACATCTTCGAACGGCTTCAGGAACTGGGACTTCATGTCTGTCCACACCTGGGGAGAGGATCCCACTGGGACTTGGACTATCAAGATCACGGACACCGTGAGTTAGACTTTCTCCTCCCTAATTAGTTAAGCAAATTAATTTCAAGATACCGAAATATCATCACTTTAGACCTTCTATCACTTTTTTGTTGAGGCGAACGCTCGTTCTTGTTATTGAACTCTCGATTGTCCCTCTTTAAGTCTGGGCGGATGGAAAACGAAGGTCAGATCCTCCGATGGAAGCTGATTTTACACGGCACCTCGGAGAAGCCCGAGCACATGAAGAAGCCCAGGGTGTACGTGCCGTACAACGCCGTGCAAAACGATCGTCGCGGTGTGGAACACATGGACGACATGATGGAGGTGGGCACATGGCGCTTGGGCTAAATGCAAATGGGGTGAAAGAGATGTCTAATGACTGATTACCAACTAATTGAACTAATTAACAACATTTAGTGTCTAACTAGCCTGAGTAGTTAACTATTAATTCTGAGGCTCCTTATATTACATTATATTAATTTAGAAGATGCTTTTATCCAAAGCAACTTAAAACAAAAAATAGTGCAAAAAAAAAAACAATAAAAAAAACTATGTTAGGTAGATGCAATATATCCATCCTTGACCTAATAACCCTAGATAAGAGCTAAGCAAGTGGTACATTAAACAACAGGATAGACCGAACAGCAGAACCATCGCAAACCAACTACAAACCATTTCTGAGTTCAAACAATTACTTGGTATATTACATAGAAGTTCTAGGTAGATTCTGCATGTTATAGCCAAATTGGGAACAAGTGAGTCATTAAGTATCAGTGAAAAGCGTAGAAAGATGTTGTGGTCCCAATGTGCAAGGGGAGGTCAGTGAACAGTTGTGATCGAGGTGCCAGGCTGCCCTGTCCACAGAGTGATGGGGTAACAAGGCAACATCCATCTAGATAAGGTCTAGGGTCTGAGCATCGACTGTAGGAAACGGGGAGCAGTTCCGATCCTGGCCTGGTAGGCTAGGGCAAGTGACTTGAATTTGATGTGTGCTGCTACTGGCAGCCAGTGCAATGTGTGGAGCAGAGAAGTGGTTTAGGGCAAGGGTTAGCCAGTGCAGTGTGTGGAGCAGAGAAGTGGTTTAGGGTAAGGGTTAGCCAGTGCAGTGTGTGGAGTAGAGAAGTGGTTTAGGGTAAGGGTTAGCCAGTGCAGTGTGTGAAATATTGAAGTGGTGTGAGTGACCCTATGGAGGTTGAGGACCAGACGAGCAGCTGCATTCTAGATGAGCTGAAAGGGTTGGAGCTTGGACTATGACCTGTGCAGCCTCTCTTGTGAAGGAGTCTGCAGGAGCACCTTGCGGCTGCGTTGTTAGCTTAGAAGGACAGCTGGTCGTCCAGGGTGATCCAATGGTTCTTTGCCATAGAATAGGAGACCACAGTGTTATCAACGGTGATGATTAGGTCTTTGAATGGGCTGGACTACCCGGGGAGTCCTGTTTTGTCAGGGTTAAGCTTCAGGTGGTGAGCTGCCATCCATGCTGAGATATCCGCCAAGCATGTCAATATGAGTTGCTCAAGCTCTTACGCTTCATTATGATTTTTTTTGTTACTCCTAGGTACATTTTCACTATAATAAATCCCTTTTTTTTGGCCCATAAGTACTTCTAAATTCAGACAATGACACTCCTTGCCATGATGACGATGTTCGGGTAATGGCTTAAATAGTACTTTAGCCTGATGCAGTGGTGGATCGCTTGAATTCAGATTATTTTTGAAGCAAAACGCAATGTAATCCTTTGAAATGGATCTGAGCAAAGTAGCACAGGATACAGATTACCGCCTCCATAACGGTATAATCTTTACCAAACAGAAATAATAAAACTGTATTGCTCACCCCCTTGACTTTTTTTGTTAGCTAACCATGTGTCAAAATATTTTTCTGTCCAGGAGCCCACAAAGCCTGCGCAGGTCCCCATTCCCACAAACCCCCAGAAAGAACTCAAGAAGCCCTTTGCTCTGCCGAGCTCGCCGTTATCCCCTTCCCTGGCCCTTCTGCGTCTCCTCCAGACAGCATTCAACCGTCAGACCCCAGCATCTGTGCTCCAGTCCCCAGCCAAGTCCTACTCTTCCTGGGGTAAGCAGCACTCAGACCTGACCCCTCCAGTTCACGAGGACAAGGCCCCAAAAATCCAACCTCAGAACCTCTACCAGGCCCTGGACAGGATCAACAAGTACCAGGGCAAAGAGGACAGCTTGTACAGTGACTACAGCGATGGCTTCTACAGTGCCAAGCCTTACAGACACAGAGACGACAGACTGCTGCAGGCGCTGGTTGACATGTTGGAGGATGATAGGCAGTGAGGAGCCAGCCAATGGGGGGGTGGGGTGGGGAGGGAGAGAACACAGAGTAGGACTAGGACAATAACGGGTCGGAGTGAAGTGGGGGAGGTCAAAGCAAGATGTGAGAGGGGAACGAGGGATTGAATCATTGGGGCTATGTAAAGGAAGAGGGGAGGGTAGAGAATGAATGGTAAGTTCGGAAAGAGGAGGGTGAAGAAAAGAGGGAGTGGGAGAAGGGTCTGAGGACAAAGAATGGCTTATGTGTGTGGATGTAGGAAGGAGGATTCAAGAGAAAATCATTCATAAAGCAGGGTAAGACACAGCAGTGTGAACATGTTTGTGTTTCAGCCAGCTAAACTACAAATCCACCAATAACCAGTCTAATGTATTATTTGTCTATTAAATTTACTAAATGGTAATTAGATTGTAGCCAAAACAATGTACATCTTTAGGAACAGGTCTTCAATAAAGAAATATTTAATAAATATAAATTCAACAAATATACTTACATACATCATTAGAATAAGAACGTAAGTGTTACACACGTTTGATTGAATTTGTTGAGTTTGTTGTGATAAACTGCAATCCAATCCTGCTCCAATTACTGTGGTCCAAGCTCAATGCCGATCGATCCTTTAATTAAGGGAATTGAGAGAAGTTTGTCTTGACAGTGAATGAACTGCAAAATACTTTGATCATGTCACGGTTTTGTGCAAATCATTCATAATCATTGGCCGTCGCTTGTAAGGTGTCTACCCTCCTTTCATCTTGTGACTGACCATTTTGTCAGTTGAAAAGGGTGCAAAATAGGGGAGGGGAACCATGTCAAAATGCACCCCTTATCTTGAGATGAACCATTATTTATTGAATCCTTCATTACCGAGTCCTCACTGGGCTTCTTTTCCTTTGACGTGACAACAGACGTTACCACGGCACAGGATATTAGACAAGGAATAGCCCTTGTTATTCAATAAGCAGTCCACCTATAAACAATTCAACTCTGTGTGTAAATTACAGTATCATATAATGTATGGTAGTGACATAACTTGCTACAGACAACAAGGAAATTAAGACGTAAGGGAGGGTTTGGGAACCATCGTGTTGTGACTTCTCCTCACTGCCTGCCTAAGCATGCCACCTTAGATTATATGTTTTGTAATTGCATCTATATACCAGCTATATATATATATATATAAAACAATGACAACAATTGAAGTAGTTATGGTTTAATTACTTAATGGCTGAATGATTGAAACTTGAAACCTTACATATTTACATACAACTGTCCCATTATTAGTTTAGTGATGTATAAGGGGACCATGGTTTAACCAAATGAACTTGATTGATAGAGCCATCAAAAGGATTAAGATTTACGAAACCAAATATACAACCTACTTGCAAAGTATATCGTTATGACAAATAAACTTAATATGAGGGTACAAAGTTTGTCAAACAATATATATTCTGTACTTTTATGAGTAATGATTGGTGGACTATGAATTAGTCACATTAAATGAATTAAAATATTTTAAAAAATTCATAAACATAATTAACTACTACTTTGGTGTAATGATTGCTTACTTTACTTTAAATCTGTTAATAATTAAGGAATCAGTTGAAATGTCAACACAATTTATTAAATTCTGTATGTTACAGTAAGTTGCTGCATTAAATGAAATATTTTTGTAAGAATTGCTTATGATTTAAGAAAATAATAGATAATGGATAAATCAGTAATTTTCTGTTAAGTTTACTGAATATTATAGTACATTGGTATGCACACTGATTAACACTGCCAAACTGTTTTCTCTTAAAATAAGATTTATATGTATTTTGGTGAGTGTAAAAGTAGCCAGAGATGTTTCATTGCTTTTTCTGTCTAGCTGTTCAGAAGGTCTAATTCAAATGTGTGAAAATGTATTATCTGATGTTGAATTCCATATTCAAATTAAATATTTCAATATTCAATATCTTCTAAGGAGACAATCAAGCAACTGATTGGGACTCTGAATCAAACTCCAATAACAAATTCACAAGGAATTAGAACAACCTTTCCCTGTCACATACATCAGCACAGTAACATGACCTTAATGTTGCTCTAAATGTCCATTCATGTTCACGTTTTAAATGTTCATTGAGGATCTGTCGCTGGTTGCAAAGTATCCATAAATGATATTTTATTGCAAGTGGCCAGAAATAGAAAGTGTTTGTAAAGCTAGAAATATCCAGGTTAAATTATCTGCCTGGTCACATTCTCTCTGCCTATCTGACATATGAGATTGAGAAACAGGTTTGCATTCGCCCCATAATTAACACATCTTTTGACGTAGACAATGCCGTTTATTTATTTACATTCTGGGTTCCATCAATGCTTCAGTCTAAAGTTGTTTACATGAGCTGAATTATGTTGGAATTTCTGTATTGATGTATGATAAAATACAAAATTAAATTTATAGTAGTAAACTGCAAAGCTATACCTGTATGCGTACTTCAGTAGTTGGCACCATGTTCATTGCTTCGAGTTTTCTTAAACCTAGCGGTTGTCAGACACTTTAACGTAGAAGGCATCTCACACCATTGAGGTAAAATGCAAGCGTTTCTTGCACTTAAATAGCCTTAAAGTTAACTGGTAAATACACAAATAAATGAAATCATGATTATTTTTATTATCTTAAATAATGATGGAATCGGTCAGACCTTGTAAAGCCATAAAGATGCTTGAAGTTCTTCTTTTACAGAGTTAAGTCTGACATCATTATGCTTTTTACGATAGTTTCATTATTGATGTAAGACCTCTCATGACCAACCACTTTTTACTGAACCTCACTTTCAATTGGTGATATACTATGCCCAGTGGGTTGGCTCTTTAATGCAGGCAGACCTGATTACATTTTTAAATTATTACAGTAACAGAAATTATTACCAAACACAAGTCGGGTGGCCTAAACTGTGAGAGGGACATGGCAGGGCAGCAAAGAATATTATATGTTTACTTTTTGTCTATTAGCTTCACTAAGGGAGAAGTCTGTGAAAACGCCCCACTAATATAACTTGCTCTTGACGTGACATTGTCAATGTTTGGCTAAAAATAGGTTTAAGTTATTAAGTCTCTCGTAGTGGAAGAATGTGGCGACCCCTACCGTTAGCTTGATGTAATTGGTTTCCTAACTCGCAAACAAGACTTCGAGTGTTCTCCTCCTGGTCGCTGCATAATACGAACATCATCAGCGACCTAACTCCAAACATGAACATCTCTTCTTGATTTCTGTTGTTTATTAATCCACGTTCTTGCCTATTCTTGTGTTCTCGTGAACAAAAATCTCTGTAAGCAGCAAGCCTCACGAATTGATGTTGAAGCTTGAAAGCCAAACATGGCTTTCTCAAACTTCTTCCAATAGTGACAACTTCCTAAACCGAGTCGATGGAATTCATGCAATGTACATTTTCACGACCAGTGCAGCCAGTCGGCCTCTATTTACTGTATGTAGACCGCATGTCTCATTTCTCATGTATTTTCACGCTTAGCAGCCTTTTTTATGTAAAGTTACATTTTCAACTGATTTAATAAGCACCTCTGAAGCACACTGTTTTTTTTTGTGTAGAGGAACATTTTAGAACAAATAAACCCGGGCTGGAGCCTATCCCAGCTGACATTGGGCGAGAGGCAGGTCAGGTGGCCGGTCCATCGCAGGGTTAACACAGTGTGTCAAATGTGAGCATGTTCACCTACAACATGAAATATTTTTGGTAGGCTACAGTACAACTAAAAGTTCTTCAAGAAACAAAATTCTATATTCGACCACACAAATAATAGGAAATGGGTCGAACCTGGTCTACAAGGAAAGCTTCGAAAGTACAGAATTTACACAATATAGCCCTACGCTACCATGCAAATGGTGCTCAACATAGCGCTTTGATCTCCTTTCCAGGTGGGAAGCATCCCTGCAGTTGACAGAAAGTACCTGCAGCCATAGCGAATAGGGAAAGGCATAAGAATATCTGCAGAGCATCATAAATCAAGCCTGCAGCGACAGAGTAGGGAAAGATGATCTTTTCAGGTGGTGAGTACCCCTGCAGAGTTAGTATTGGAGGCCTACAGGAATAGGAATTAGGCACTGGTATAATGGTTTTTCTCAGTTTAATAAACAACTATTTATTCATGTCTGGCCATGCCGAGAGTGGATGTAGAAGGGGGTGGCTCAGAGACGCCATTTCTCCCCTTCTGGAGGAACACTTGGGATGGAGGGTGCCTACTTGAAAACCCCAATGACAAATCTGCTCTCAACCCAAGTCCATTCTAAAATATTGTCTTTTGAGGTGCTCATCTTGGAATATGGCATAATGGATATTGTAACATCTTATCCTTTCTATATCGAAATAAAAATATTTACAAACTGATTTCCAAAACATTTGATTTTAGAGCAACATCTTCTGACATTGTCCAAGGTTCAAGGTTCAAGGTTTTTAATTGTCATGCATAACGTTTACAGAGGCAAAAGTATGCAATGAAATTCTTGTGCCTCTTCGACACCTAATGCTAATGCAAACATTAATAGAATATAACAAAATAGGTCAATAAAATAAATAAAAGTCCTTATGAAGTAACAAAAACATTCTAAACACAATGAGAATATGGGTGGTCTATATTTAATATAGGCAGGGGGATGTTTCATTAGTTGACAATAGTCATCTTTTTAACTTGAATATTACAGTCACCGAACATATTCTAGGCTGTATTGTCTCAGAGGGGGGAAAACCATTTAAAATGAACGACAATGTCTTTATATGTTTCTGTGTCCAGTGTGCCTGCCTGAAAGGGATTCCTTATCAAAACAGACTTCATTTATAGGCAACTATGGGGGTTTGAAGGCCTGGACAAGATGCAAAATCATTAGTTTGAGATTCATAAAGGAATATCGGCGTGGGACGCCATTCTTCCATACGCGACCTTTTGATGTAAGGCCGGTGCACAGTTTGATAAATGAGGCCGTCGATCAGCGTAGGACCGTATGACTTGCATCATATCATTCAAATTAGATTTCCCATATCACAACATCAGGGCATTCAAACTGAGTCCTTAAGGAGAGGTCCCTTGATATAGAGTTACATTTGTAGATGGTCTATATACAGTGTATTGTTCCATTCTCATTTATTTTTCCATTGTCAGTTTCCTGCCTCAACTCACCCCATTTGCCCAGATCTCCCAAACATCTGGTTGCATTGGGCTCAAGGAGAGAAACTATGCACACGACTGGAGGAGGAGGGGTAACCAAAGACAATAGTGGGAAAGTAAATGTGAGTTGAGAAAACCAGGAGTGCTTGACAGTAAAAACTGAATAGCAGAGACCAAAGTGTTTTCAGGTTCAAAGCAGTGAGACGTGCGCTTGCCACGGATATTTGTAGATCTAGGGAGAACAGAAGAAAGATCAGAACACTCCTGGCACACAACCAAAGCAAAGTCAGGCTCAGCAGGTTTTGTTTATACACAGTTGCAATAGGTCAGAGCATGGCACTGCTCCGATTCTGTAAACTTCCCTCAGGTCAGTAAATTACTTGTACTGGCATCAGTTCTTCCTAAGCATATAACATCTAATATACCTCTATAATGCATACATTTTTCACGCACCCGTTTGTGTGGAATAATTTATCAAATAGAAAATAGACTATGGTGATGTAAATGCTTGTGGTGATGTTTTGGCTTGAATACCAACACAGCTTAGCTGTAGCTTACATGTAATTGACAGTTACAGATTCCTTTTCAAACATAGAATATGAATGGAATGGAAAGCCCCTGATGACACATCCAAACACACAGCCTCGATGACATTGTTTCCGTCAAAATACAGGACAGCTGGCTACGACTCGTGGAAAATGGTGGTTTTAGGTTATCTTAATTAAAACTGAGACTCCTTCATTGCTATATTTTGCAAAACATTGCTGCATTGTGTGAGTCAGAACTCCATCTCATCCTCGTTCTTTCCCCAGTGGCATCTGGGAGAACATTCTAATATTAGCAAACATCATCAAGTAAAACCCCTCTGAGCTCCTATGGTTTTCATAGCCTTTTCCCCTCCAACCAAGAAGGAAGAAGTCGTAATTTCCTCCACTGCTCTCTAGACCTGCCCCCCAGAAGAAGAAGAATCAACGTAAATGATGGCAGATTGGCTGCCAGCCCCATGTTCTACAGTTTGTCTTTTGTCCCCAATTTAAGGATGTTGCAATGACTCCTGGGTTTATCTCAAAAAGGGGGTTTGGTTCTACTGTGATACGAAACTATTTCTCTGTGCCACTGTCAAAGTGTCTAACAGAAGTGGACATTGAGTGGATGGACGAGCTTGGCCTCTCATCTCATGTTGGAGCTTCTGTTGCATACATCCAACAAATATACCACACTAAGAAAAAAGTGTCAAGTCAGATTTATTTTTGAGACACATTTTAAAACAACTAATGTTTACCGAAGTGCTATACAAAGCAAAAGTGCTTACCACAATGCTTTGTGCTTTGTAACGGGATTGTTTTAGAACTCATCATTGTACAGGATAAAAAAGTAGAATGGTCTTATCTTTGTCATAAGTAAGAAAATCACAGACCATTTTTTTTATTACAAAGCTCTGCTGAACAAGATTTGTTTTTGCTTCACTTTCAAAACACAAATTTAGTAGGTATACTAACTATATTACCCTTGAAAGTCCCTAGGTGTAAACAAAACTTGGTAAATCAGTTTTCAAGCCAGAGGAACGTTGCATTCTAGGCACGTTGTGTACGTCTGTCACAACATACC
>JAVQJS010019100.1:0-12705 GCA_036024795.1 Galaxias rostratus | reverse complement strand
AAGGTTAACCCAATTTTCACTTTTTGGTCTCACAAATTTGTTTTTTTTTTTTTAACTCATGGGTTGTTTTTGGACAGGCCACCCCCCCCCCCCCCCCCCCCCACACAAAACACACACGGATGACACCATCTGCCCTCCCAGCTGACCCTGTCTGATGGAAACCGCCTTCTTTCATCTGTTTTAATTGTCTGCGGAGTAAAATGGAGAAGAAACCTAAGCTAGCCACCATTTTAACTACTTCGAATGTAGAGCAGAGGATGTCATTGGTAGAGTTTGTGTCTCCCGTTGACCTCTCACTATGGTTGTCTCTCAAACGCCTTCCATTTCTCATCCACGTTTCCCTCCAGCTCCCTCCCTCCCCCTTCCCTCCCTTCCTCCCTCCCTCCCTCCCTCCCTCCCTTCCCCCCTCCCTCCCTTCCCCCCTCCCCTCTCTCTTCAGTAACAGATGGTGTGTATCTGCAAGGCAGCTCTCAGGGTTTCTGATGTATTAATGAGTTATCCATGTATTTTCCCTTCAGCCGGTCATGAAGCTAACCCGCTGCTCCTGCTCGGCTAACCTACATAAGCCCCACGGCCCCTGTGTTTGTATATATATATCTGTGTGTGTGTGTGGGTGTGTGTGTGTGAGTGTGTGTGTGTGTGTTGGTTGTGTGCCCCATCAAATCTACCATATGACCACAGCAAAAGCATTTTGTCACAAATCTTAGAAGCGATGGGCGAGAGAAAACAATGGAGGAAAGTCGGATAAATCACCTTGAAGTGGATGGCTACAGGAACCAAGGTGTGACACTGTCGTGTGAGAACGACATCGCAAGGAGCGGTCAGCATGAGCGAAAGAGTTACGAGGCGGGTTTGCCGGAGCGCGGGTCAAAGGTAAAATGCCTTGCTGAAGGGCACTGCGGCAATGATGGACTCTGCAGTTGCAGTGGTTGAACCCGTGACCTGTCAACTGCCCCCTCAAAGAACTCCACCTCAGGGCTGCCGTGTCTTCGAGCACGTCTTGAACACGCCTCGAACACGCCTCGCACACACCTTGCACATGCCTCGACATTCTTTCCCTAATGTTCCGATGTGGATGGAGCTGGATGGAGTTGTCCCGTTTGCTTTGTTTCGGTTTAGCAACGAGACAAATATTTTCAGCCATGCATGGAGTGTTGGTGATTGCGTATATGCGATATGTAATGGTAGTCTATAATAATATATTTATATAATAATAGTTGTAGTAAATATAAAAATAAAAATGCCAGAAGACATTCACAGGGAGGCAGGTGGTAGAGTTAGATGTGTGGACTCAGTAGTCCGGGCCTGATTATAACCTAAGACTTTCCCAGTGTCACGATAACAGTAACAGCACACCATCAGGCATCACTGCATACTTTGTTGTGCGTTTCATCCAACATCGTTTTCTCATGAGCATGTTGGCTCTGTAACATCACATTACATTACATTACATTACGTTTATTTAGCAGACGCTTTCATCCAAAGCGACATACCTAGAGTAGTGCTCACCAAAAGATCATATCAGATTTGTGGAAACGTAATTTCACTCCCGCTTTTGCCTCTAACCACACACACACGTACACTGGAGTTGACTCCTCTCCCCTTCATGATCCCAGCATGTTGACAGCAGAAGCCACTAAGTGGTAGTAGAAGTACAACAAAATGTTCTGAAGGACAAGTCCACCATATGCATGTATGCACACAGTACTAAAATATGCGACATTGACAGTTGAAACAAAAAGATTTGAACACATTTTGAACGGACAAGCATAGAGCTCCATGTTTGGGGTATACTCTGTTGTTTTTTTCTGAAGCTCACCTCATAGTCAGACCCTTAAAATAGGACAGAAAAAAACACACTCTCCAGCCTTACCTGTCAGAATAACGACAGTTGGTGCGATGTCTCAACTTCCAAACGTTTGTGCCTGCAGTCACTGCTGATATTCCACGCAACACTCAAATACAGTCTCTCCCACCACAGCCACCTGTGTTGAACATGGAGTTAGCTAAACTGTCGACAACTGAAACGTCTCCTGCCTTTTTGAAGGACGGTCGGTGATAAACATCAGTCACAATTCATGGACACAAAGATACCTTTCAACAAAGACTGATGAAATCTGTTCTCTTATCAGTTTTGCCTCATACTGTCTTCCACAAAGGGGCTGCTGAATTCAACTAACTTTTTTCTTTCTTTGGTCATTTACAAACAACAGACATTTCTCAAATTCGTGTGTACAAATCTTTTAAATTAGTGGCTAAAACTTTTATTTCAGGACTTGCTCTGAAGTTAAGGCCTGTCATATCAAAACCAACACAGCACTCTCTTTCGATCTGTCAGGGTGGTTGTCAGGTGAGCTTTGTGTGAACAGCTATGCTGCATTCAAATCCAATTCCAACAGTGCACTAGATACCACAAGCCAGCCCTCCTCATGGCCAGTGAGAGACAAAATAGAGAGAGCAAGAAAGAGAGAAAGACAGAGAAGTGATGCACGAAATACATGTAGGGAAATAGAGAGAGAAGACAGACATTTCTAAACAAAGAAGTTCAATCTTTAAAAATGTCAAACAATATAGGTTTCACTGCACATTTTAAAAACATAATTGGAATATAATTGCATATATTGTAATTCATGGAAGCTTTTATTTTATTCCTACAAATATTTGGTCACGAAACAAAACAATTCCATATGCTTGATGCAATGTGTCTATCTACCGTCGTCTAGTCGGGCACAACTCCAGTTAAATACTTCGCTCTTAATACAGTTGCTGCTCGAGGCAAATATGATGAACGGTAATTGGTTGTCAGCAAACAATGAACGGGAAATGACATGAGCGCGCCTACAATACAAGTTCCCGAGTGTACAGCGAACCGCACGCTTAAATGAAATTAACCAGTTGAAAAAAAGTGTAAAGGAATAACTATAATGCCATCATAAATTGTACAAAGCATGCATACAATCGAATAATATTACATTTATGTGACAGTGTGTTTAAAAAACTTGATGAACATTAAGGCTTTATCTACGCATTAATCAAACAATTAAATACGTTATTAAATGAATAACCAGATGAGAATATGACATATACGTCTACAATTCATCTGAATAACACTTTTCAAATCTGAAATTCATGAGAGACGTGTTTGTCTATTTTATGAAATAACAAACTCGCACCCCTCCACTTTAACACTACCGGAACGAAAAATAAATAAATACAATGCGTTGTTTCCATTGTTGTTTTAGAAATCCGCACTTGGTCAAACAAAGTGTGTATGCAATGTGTCAGTTATTTGTCATCGTAAAAATATCCAATCGGATTGTACTGAAATGTGTTATTAAATTACATGCTAAAATAAATTACAAAAAGTTATTTTAGTAAAATGTAATTAACCTACGAATATGGGAAAAGTTGGCTGTACATAAAATAGGTCTCTAACGATTAGCACTCCACTTTGTCAAGCCAGTATTGCTATTTATTTATTGACATACTGTTGCATTGCCTGCAACATACTTATTTTAAAATACCTTGTAGGCCTGCATGTTTTTAAAAAATATAAAAGTTTATCAATCACAAAGCAATTAACTGCCGAAACTAAAAAATACAATGTTCAAATTTACTTAACATGTATTTTTAAAGTTGAGATTAGGAAAGACAAAACAGAAATTTTGTTTTAAAATATAAAATTTCTCACGTTATTCCCTGTTCTAAGCGCACAGAGAAGTGTCAGACATAAAAAAAAAACACGGACACGAAAGTGCATGCCCAAATCTAAACCAATAGCGGCTAAGTGGTGATGTGTCCCAGCCAATCAAAAGAGGAGGGTGGAGTAAGGGCTTTAAACTCTCAAGAAAAGTTCCTGTAGCGCCCTGCATTTCGACTCAGTCCAGAGCTCTAGATCCAGACCGACGCAACAGATGACAAAATATCAAAACAAGTTGGAAGAAAAACAAACAAACAAACAAACAGACAGACAAGAAAAACAACGGCGGGTATGAAGGAATTGTAAAAGGGAACGACCATGATTGGCCGTGCGTAAATAGGGTGTTGGCAGCGTACTTGGCACTTCGATAACTTTTATTTAAGATATCAGAATATTTGTTTGTGGATTGTTTTCTGTGGATTCTGCCCTGATGTTAAAAATGACCGACGAGCACGATAAGTCCATCAGTGACCCCCCGTGCAGTCCAACGGGAACCGCAAGTTCCATATCTCAGGACGAATCTGACTCGGACTCTCCATCTTCGCCGACAGGCTCAGATGGACACGGCTCCCTTCTCTCTGGCTTGGGCAAAAAACTTGACGGGGAGGAAGACGACCGATTCCCAGCCTGTATACGAGATGCTGTTTCTCAGGTCCTTAAGGGATACGACTGGTCCCTTGTACCCATGCCCGTGAGGGGCAATGGTTCCCTGAAGAATAAACCCCACGTAAAGAGACCGATGAACGCGTTCATGGTCTGGGCGCAAGCGGCACGCAGAAAGCTCGCGGACCAATATCCTCACCTTCACAACGCGGAGCTAAGCAAGACACTCGGAAAACTTTGGCGGTAAGTGATCCTCTGCTGTGACTATACTGAAAAATATTAAAGTAGATACACTTACTAATGCATATCAGCACATGTAATAAATGAAAAGCAATTGCCTACATTATGCATTTAGCAGATTCATGTGTATCGCAGGTTCTTATGGATAGTTTAGAACCTATCGATGATAATTACCATCGTACTTAAATCCATTAAATTTCCATTTATTTCTGCCTTTCCACGAGGGTTTTAACCAACACACTTAACACAAGCACATAAGGTCCCACCTGTGGGATTTATGACACTGATCCCAGTTTTGTAACATACCATTTATATGATTAGATAACTATATACTGTATAGCATAGTCTATATTTTAAAATCTCAATTCAATATTTATTTAGTTGTGGTATTATTAATTTAAGTGCTGATACCACTGAAGATACCTTGGGGGGACTACTGCAATTATTCAGAACTCATTTGCAAAAAAAAACCCTCATCTAATTCAATAAAGTTTTGTAAAGAAAGATACTACATAAAAATGGGTGCCAAACAAATCAATTATGTGATCACAAATAATATATTTTTCTTCTTTTGTTTTTTGTTTATCATAGCTTGTTATCTGAGAGTGAGAAGAGGCCGTTCATTGAGGAAGCAGAGAGGCTTCGCCTTCAGCACAAGAAAGACCATCCGGACTACAAGTACCAGCCTCGGCGCAGGAAGAATGTGAAGCCGGGCCATAGTGACTCTGACTCCGGTGCAGAACTTGGTCATCAGATGTATAAGGCTGAACCAGGCATGGGGGGCATGGGGGGCATGGGAGACGGACACCACCACTCTGAACATTCAGGTAAATAGTTTTAGAAATATTAAAATTCTACTTAGGAAGAGCATGAAAAACAACAAAAAAATGTCATTATTAAAAATGTGACCATTGGGAAGCATCATTTTGTGACGTTAAGTGGCTGTAACATATGAAATATTTAGCTATATATGCTAATAAGGGACTCGTTATCCTTACAGCTCCAGGTCAGCTGCACGGCCCTCCCACACCGCCCACCACCCCAAAGACAGACCTGCACCACGGGATCAAACACGACCTGAAGCACGAGGGCCGGCGCCTGCTGGATAACGGCAGGCAGAACATCGACTTCAGCAACGTGGACATCTCCGAGCTCAGCACAGACGTCATCAGCAACATGGAGGCCTTTGATGTGCACGAGTTCGACCAGTACCTCCCCCTCAACGGCCACGCTTCGGCCCCCTCCTCCTCCCTGACCTCGGAGCATGGCCACGGGCAAGCCCCCGCGCCGGGCGGGCCCTACCCCTCCTCTTACTGCCACGGCGTGGCCAGCAGCGCCGCCTGGAGCCGGAAGATGTCGTCCGCCTCCCCCGCGGCCGGCGAGGGCAGCCAACACCGGGCCCACATCAAGACGGAGCAGCTGAGCCCCAGCCACTACAGCGAGCCCTCCCACAGCTCGCCCTCGCACCCAGACTACGGCTCCTACAGCGCCCAGGCCTGCGTCACTTCCGCCACGTCAGCCGCCTCCTACTCCAGCCCCCAGTGTGACTATACTGACCTGCAGAGCTCCAACTATTACAGCCCCTACTCAGCCTACCCCTCCAGCCTGTACCAGTACCCCTACTTCCATTCCTCCAGGAGGCCCTACGGGAGCCCCATCCTGAACGGTCTGTCCATCCCCCCCGCCCACAGCCCCGGCTCCTCCAGCTGGGACCAGCCTGTCTACACCACCCTGTCCAGGCCCTAGGCCCCTGGAGACAAACACTTCCCTAGTCACCAGGGCTGGCTCCGTGGAGGTGGGAGGCTGGTTCAGATTGATGCACTACTTATGAAGGCGTGAGGCAGAGGATCGGTGGGCATGATAAGCTAGCCGTGCCGACTCTGACATGAAACAAAGCAAACGAGAGAGAGAATAAAGTGCCTGCTGATATGTTTTACATTGTTCTATTTTCCCATCCTCTTCTTCCTCCTTTCCTTTTGCCCATGGACACGTGGACGGACATTGAAACAGAGATGCGTTCTCGTCATCAGTGGTGAGCCAAATTCCTCCGTGAGGACAAATCGCCCATGGCGACACGGTGAACAGCCCTAACCCCCTTCTCTCATACCAGGACTGTGTGTGTAGACGCATGGCTTTTTTGAGTCCCAATGCAGGGCCGCATTTCCATCACGTAGGTGAACATCTTCTGGAGCTCGCTATATAGAGGCAGATGGAGAGACAGACATGCATTGAGAAAGTGCCCTGGGACCAATTAAAAATTAAAATGAGGGCCAGAGTGATCAGCCAACCAGTCTTAAATCAATTGCTCATTTGAATCTTAATAATTTTGTTTTGGGGTAGAAGTCTTATATGTATTTATGTTCATTACATTCTTTTTTGATTATCTACATTTTCTTAATAAGTGGCTAGTTTGTGATTTAAAGAATCCTCTCTATTGTACAGCTCACCAGGTTATTAAGGAGGTAAGCTAGTCTGGGGCCGCTTGTTACCGTGGTGGATAGCTTTGGTTATCACAAAGGTCCACAAATCTTGCATTGGATATTTAATGTCATCATGTCTGTTTCTAAAATTTGATAGACACGCTTTAGATTTGGCCCTTGGTTCGTTTTCAACAGGGCTATTGAAGCAGTGGGTTGTAGGAACTTCCCTTAACCAGAAAAAAATATAACCTATTGGACCTGCTGAAGTCATAGCTTTAGGGACTGCTGTACCAGATGGGATTCTTCTAAGCATTTACTACCTATTGTTTTTAAGTAATTATACACCTGTAATAAGCGAGTGGTTTTACAATGTCTTTCTCATAATTTTGAACATAAGCATGTCAAGTACACAAGAGTACATTAGAGATTCCTTACCATTAAATGTCTTTCCGTCAAAAGGCCGCTAAAATACATTTCCATTCCAAGAAACAAGCCAGTAGAGCAGCAGCAGCAGATTTCCACATGGTCCAACAGGTGTTTCTAAGCCATGCTTGCCAAATTGCAATTAGTCATGATGTAGGGCTAAAGGAAATGGGGTAGGATAACACCATCTCCACTGAGTGGCAGGTCAGCTGGACCTACGTGCCCATATAGACGGGACAACACAATGATATGTGTGCGTGTGTGTTCGTATGTGTGTGCGTGTGTGTGTGTGTGTGAGTGTGTGTGCGTGCATGCATTTCTGTACATGCATTTGCTTGAGAGTCAGATTAACTAAGAGAGAGACAGTGGGAACATGTGGTATTTGTGAGTGTGTGTGTTTCTATGTGTCATCTGTAAGTATGTGTGTGTGCGTGTGTGTGTGAGATAGAAAGCAGAGCCTTCTAAGCCTGTCAGGCTACTTTATGGGTACAAAATAATGTTTTCAGTTTTCAGCCTTGCTTGGTCCATATGTCTCTTAATAGTTGTAACAGCAAACAGATATTCAAGTATGTGTGTGTGTGTGTGTGTGTGAGAGAGTGTGTGTGAGTGTGTGTGTGTACGTGAGTTTATCTCCTAAGAACCTATTTGTTGCCAACTCACTGTAAGCGTCTCTACGCATGTAAAACTTACTTGTGCCTTTTTTTAAGCTAATATTCATGGGTCTCGTTTTGAAATGAAATCACTAACACACTTCATGCATACAATCAGTAACCCGCAACAGAAAATTAAAAATATATGATAATAATCTTAATTTGATGAGTTTCTTTGGACAGCCATCTGTTTAATTTCGGTGTGATTATTTTAAACTTGGTACTGGGCATCACAATCCGAGTTTTGGTAAACAGTGTTTTGTATATTATTACAGTGTAGAATACATGAGTAGGCTGTGAAATAGATTGTTGTCTTATTAACTTGACCATTCACCCATGCACAGCTAACCCAATTGCTGGCAAACGTTTTTTTGTGTAAAAAATAAAAGATACTTTTTTTCTTTACATTTTTGTTTTTGTCTTTTGTATTTTTGGATTTAGCAGTCATGCATTTAAGAACCATCTAAAATAACCAACTTAAAAAAGCAACAACTATTGATTTCATGCAGTTTTCGAAGAATGTGTTGCTAGTTTTGAAGAAGCTATAGGTTTAGTGTCGAGCCATTGCACGTTTTTTAACAGCTTGAGATACCAGCTGTTTTCACATTTCCTTCCACGTCTCACATCTGTACCCGAGACGGCAGATGTCAGCCTCAAGCCTCAAAGAAAACATACTGTACTTATGCATTTTAAATAGTAAATGTGGCTCCAGTGACAAAAATAAGTTCCTTGTTGAGAATAGGGAATACAAGCAGGGCCACTACCCTTCAGTTTAAACGCTTCACATAATGAACACGAAACACTCGGGTCTACCTTGTAAAACAATTCAAAGTACGGTATGCAAATGTGTTGAGCCTCCAAAGGCATCCTCTCAGAGCCACCGTTCTAATCAGCTGTTGTCCCTCTAGCGTCGAGGGGTGTTGCGCAACCATCGCCACCAACATCTCTGCCCTCTGCTCCGTGTGCGCCATCGTCCCCTCGCCCTCTAACCACGGACCCTGCCGACCTGGATGACCCCGCGGCGTGGCAACAACAGCGGCCCAAAGCGGCACGGTTCAAACACACACACAGCGTTAAAGCCTCTAATAGGGGCAGGGTGGGAGGTGGGGGAGAAGAGGGAGGAGGGGGCGTTCCTCTGGTCCGCCGGGTAGAATGTTCAAGTTGGCAGCGGCATGCATGCCAAGCAGTCGGCCCCAACCGGCCCAGGGAGAAAGCCAAGTGGCAGGACTGAGCTGCTGAATTTTAATGATTCATTATGCAGTGGAAGGGCCTTCATTGTCTCACTTTATCCGGAGAGCAAGAAAAGAATTAATTGGACAGAAAATGCAAGGGCAGGGGAACTGACAAGTCATTAAGAGGGCCGTGAATGGACGATTAGACGCACATGGGGGAGGAATTCTGTCCCCTCCCTCGCTGTCTCATATCGCAACGCTCCACAAACGGAAAACAACAACCAGCAACGACGACAACCACCACCATCCAAGCTGAAGAGCAATCATGTCTGCACGCACAACGCCGATAATAAAAGATAATACCGCAGCAGATGGGATGTGGGTGGCTCAAGAACGACTTGTTGTTTTTCTCCTTCAAAGTCTCTTTTTTTCACCATTGTTTGCCAAATAGTTTCAGGAGGAACTCTTGAAAAAGAACAGGACAGAATATAAGTGAGGGAGAAAGACTCTTCGGGGTGCTTGGGACCTGTTTCACTGGAACCTCGCCACATCTTATGGTTAGAACGGCTGACAGCCCTACTGTAATGGCGATAGAAATAAGATTGTAGAGTACATCTTATGGTTAGACTTCTTGATAGCCCATCTGTAAAATGACCATAGAAATGTGATTGTAGGAGACATCTTATGGCTTGAATGGCTGACAGCCCTACTGCAACGGCCATACAAATGATTGTAGAGAACATCTTCTGGTTAGAACGTTTGACATCCATACTGTACTGAGTACAATTGGTTCCTCCATTGACCACAAACAATTTTATGTTTATTAGTACCTCATCACGGACACAGACTTTTGATCGACCAGATGCTAATATGTACTGATGCATGACAGTAAATGTTTTGAGATGATGCATAGTAGAATGGGAGCATACACATAGACGAGCCAACCGTGGGTCAAATGAAATCGCCGCTCCGATGACTTTAGGAGTGCGGTCCAGGTTCTGAGCAGTCCATTATCGCGGTGAGTTCTGGCTGCCACAGTCGTTGTTGATAGAGGAGTGCTGTTGGCTTGGGAGAGGCAGCGAGCGGTAGTCCAGGCCTGGACACCACACACAGAAACAACCGGCGGAGCTTCCAGAGCAGGCTGGAGGTCACCTGACCACATCTCATTGTGGGGATAAATGGGATAACTATCCGAGTAATAGTCTCATCCCTCCTAATGAGCCCGACGAACTCTACTACAAGCGGTTTAGGGGAACAGAGGAGAGGGGGGTGGTCTGGGAACTGAGAAATTCGGAGAACTCAAGGGCTGTTTTGCCAGGCATATTGAGTGGATACTGAAAACTGTTATTGGCTGCTATCGCACCGGCTCTGCCTGACCCCACTTGCTGCTCTAGCAACTATCTTCCTGATGGAGAGGACTTCACCACCTTGTCCTCCTGATGGAGAAGTCTTCTCTATCTTGTCCTGTCAGAGACAAGATTCACCCCCGACTGAAGTATTGGAAGTACTTGATGCAGTACTAAATATAGGCGTCTTCCTGTCACCTATCCATCTTCTCTATTCCCCCTGTTTAATATAATGATGATGATCAAAGTTGTTGAATAGAAACAGGTCTAGATTGCTCATTAATTTTTAGCCTGTAATGATGAGGCCATGACCGGTCTAGTCAGACGTTTGTGGTTTAGAATCAAAGTTTGATTCCAGTTTGACCAAAAACCCCACTGAGTATGACCAAGTCCTGTTCTCTATTTCTACCAGTATCCAAAGCAAATACCTTCAAGTGAATTTTTGTCGTTCCGCCAGAGGTAATGACTTCCTGAATCAGGCTCATTTTGAGTCCTCTTCCTGTTCATCTCTCTAAATCAAATAAGGCATCTGACCGCTTGTGTCTGTTGTGATTTCTGACCCAGACCGGCCAATGAAAACAGCCCGCCAGGCAGAAGCAACACTGACTTCCCCAGATTTGTGCTTGTCTGGATGGAGGAGAGGGGAGGCAGACCTGGTGGCTGGTGCCAGCCCTCATCTCACCACTAAATTGGGACCGGCATCTCCAAGGACGCCGTGGTTTTTGGCCAGCCATGCCTCATCCTTGCTGCCTGGATCGCATGCTAATAACCAGCAAATTAGCCTATCAAATGGAAATTGGTCCGTGAGATATGGCTGGTATGACTTTATTCAAAACTATTGTAAGGGATTAAAGCATTGTGTTCTGAGGGAGGAATTCAAGGGAATGAAATTCCATGGCATGGAGAATCTTTCTACATTGCATTCCAGCCACATTCCTCTTCGCCTAGCGCAGCATAAAGTGTACCATGGATCAAAGTTTGGCTGTCATTCGCATAAGATTTTTATCAGAGTTCAACGCTAGCAAAGACTTGGCGCCAGGTCCTTTTCTTACTAACTGTCAGTTCTCTGAACAGTTGTCCATTGTCTTTCACCTTTCTCTTCCTTTGTTATCTCTTTCACTTTCCCTTGGCTCGTCTTGGCTGTGAAAAGGATGCTTTCAACAGTTTAAAAACTTGTTGAAAAGTGGAAATATTTTTGTAATTTCCGGGTGTAAGGCAATGCTCTTTGTTGTTTCATTCCTTTGTGTTGTTCATTTTCTCTATATTTCCAAAATCATCATTAATTAATTCATTCATTCATACAAATCACCGCAGTATATCGACCCGTGTAGCTGACAGACTCAGACTTTTCATGATTTGACAGTGTGGAAAGTGTAGTGAAAACATCCATCGTCTCGTGTGAAAGTGTAATGCGGTTAACCCACTGACATTTTAGAGACAGAAATGCTAATAAAGTCCCATTTTCCCATTTTCCTCTTTATCCTGTTAAAGAAGTGGTTGCCCATGAAAAAAAAGGATAAAGACTGGGGTCAACCAAACGTCCAATACAGCCACGTTGCATAAATGTGTGCTCCCTATAGGGGAGAAAGAGGCCCATTGTGAGGGTACTTGAGGCCCATGGTCATTACTTTGTAAAGGTTAGGTGAATGAAGGATTTGCGCTGCAGGCCCGTTCTGATGTGATTAGGGCTGGAAGAATGGTGGTTAGCTCAATAGGATGTGTGCTAGCGGGATGTAGTGCGATGTTTCACGTAGCCCCCTCTCTTCCCAGAACCCCCCCCCCCCCCCTACCCCCCCACGGCGCCCACGTACACTCCTCAGTGTCTGGTCACAGCGCCACCAGCATGTGATCCCATGACGGCAAAAAGACCCAGGCATGCGAAGTGTGGGTGTGAACATGTGCGTCGATTTGTCGGTGCTACTCAGTAAAGAATAATGAAAAAAATGTTATACGATGAGAATGGAGAGAGTTGGAATTCTTTTTTATAAAATAGAAAAAACCAACGATGAGACAGGAAAAAAATTGAGACAGGGAGAGAGAGACAGATGGAGAGAGACAAGTTAAAGGGGGACATAAAGAGAGAGAGAGAGAGAGAGAGAGAGAGAGAGAGAGAGAGAGAGAGAGAGAGAGAGAGAGAGAGAGAGAGAGAGA